>ML829049.1:127201-165234 GCA_009831015.1 Picea engelmannii | reverse complement strand
CCACCACCATAAAGGGGACTTTGGCCTTACAACTTTTAAAGGAGAGACATCATTACAACGAGGAGAATAAAGCAGTCAAGGTTTGGAGCATGACCCAGACATGTAGTCCACATCTAGTGAATTTCGTTATCAAGGGAAGTGTCATACCCATTATGTGTTTTATGTTCTTATGTTGTTTTTCCATGAAATTTCCGCACATAGAAAATTAAATGCAAGCACGACAGATAAAACATAAGGAAACTAAAGAGGTTTTTATTCACTTTGGATTCAATTCTATAAATACTTCAACTATACCTTTAATTTTAGATCGCTCAAGTAAAACGATCTATATCTGACCCTTTCAAGAAGTGACAGGATCAATCAATTATTAGAAACTAATCACCCCCGAGTTTAGATCACCAGGTCCTGCTCTCAAATGGGTAGGCCTTTTAATTACCTCAACAAAATAATTTGGGAAAATACATAAATATACCTCATTATGGAGTTAAGCTATAGAAGCTTTGATCAGATCAGAGAATAAACAACACCACTAAATTTGTGTCATCGAATTACCCAAAAATGATTGTCTCCATGCATCGATACGAGTCTGACACTTTTAAGCCCATGAGAATTTTTTTCTCAGTTTGCATGCCTTCAGTATGCATTATTGAACTTCCTTCTACATCATTTTCCATGTCCTGGTATGTCCTGTTGTGAACCCTGCTTTGACCCTCGTGCACTGACAAAATCCAATTTTTAAATAAAATTTGGGGATGGAGTTAGCAATGATGTCGTTTGGCCTGTTGGTTGGTTGATGTATATTAAGATGCTTTGTTGGGGGAGGTTACAGGGTAAAACCCATAGACCTCCATTTTAATACACCATGGGTTATATATATGTGTTATAGTTTGAATCTTATGGGATTCCTGCTAATTTTGGCAATGGCGTTATGTTTGGTGGACCGTGGCTCCAACCGATCAGATATGGTGAGATATTGTTTAATATGGTGGATTGGGGGTTAGCCCCAACCAAACCTACCTTTTTAAAAAACATTTGGTTGTTGGGTGTCCTTGTGCTTTTTCCCGCTGCCACGTGGTTGCCCATGACTAGGTCACGTGGAGGCCATTCATTGGCCCACGTCACCTCTATGCATAGTCACTGCCATGTCACCTCTTCCTGGTCATATTTCCATGTCACCTGTTGGGTGGTTGTATGGATGCCACGTGGTTTTACAAAATACCACATGGCACTTTTCCATTGGTCCATGGATTGATTAGAAAAGGCCAAAAATGACTGACATGTGGGAGCCTCTGGTGTTGTCACATCATCATGTTGATGTCATCATGACATGTGTCTCCCTCTATGTGTGCCACATACTCTGTACAGATGCTGATGTCATCTATACTGATGCTAATGTCAGTAGTACAAATGTTGACTCATCCCTCCTGACTGGGCTAGTTTGACCAAACATTTGACCATGAATATATTTTGATATGTAACTTCATTTGATGAGTCGTTTACGTTGTTGGAAAGCTTACGATGTGCTCTTCACAATGATGTCAATTTCACTTAGTTTTGAGGAATTTGAATTGTTTCCCTTTCTCTATCTACTAAGGCCATTCTGAGATTCCTAAGGTACTTCTTTGAATGCTGAGTTATCCTTGGTATTCTCTAGATCCTTTTTGGATCACTCCTTCCCATTGAGAGTGTTTTGGACCACCAAAATATTTCATCAATCAACAGATAAGTGAGGGAAGAGTTCCCTCACCTTGTCCTTCTCAATCCACTTTTCTTTTCTTGGATGTGTTCCCTTTAAGCCCACTCAAAGATAATCAACATCACCCCTACATGAAGTCATCATCCTTATATCCAGGATGATATATTCCTTCAACTCATCCAAGTACTCAGGAGAAAACTCATCAACTGAAGGTATTGAAAGTTCCTCACCTTGATCCATGATCATGGGAGGCTAAAAAAATTTCAATTTTTCCGCATTTACAACTGAGTAGATATGCATATATGGTGGAAGATCTAGATGAAAAGAATTAGTTCCTCTTTTCTCCAAAATAGTGAAGGGTCTATATCATATGGGCTTGATTTTATTTCATTCACCCTTCAATCTCTCCTTTCTAATGTGAAGCCGTACTTGGTCTCCAACCTGGAACTCATGATCAACCATGTGTTTTTCATGTCGAGATTTATACTATGCTTGAATTTTCTCCAATTGTTCCATGACTACTTGGTGTACCTGATGGATCATTTGAATGAACTTGCGGGCCCTTTCTTCATTTATTTATTCATTTGAATCAACATCTCTCCCATACATAAATTCCAAAGGGACCTTAGGTAAATATCCAAAACATGTCTTGAATAGAGAACACTGAGTGGAAGAATGTAAGGCTTGATTGTAAGCATGTTGTACATAGGGTATCTGTTCATCCCAAAACTTGGGATGTTTTTTGTAGTAGCCTTGAAGAAAAAGTACCACTATTCAGTTAACAACCTTTGTTTGTTCGTCGGTCTTTGGATGGAAAGTAGTGCTCCTCTTCAACTTGGTGTTCATCATTCTCCACAAGTTTGTCCAAAAATATCCAAGGAATCGAGTATCTCGATCTGAGACAATGGATGTGGGTAACCCAAAGTGAACCCAATTTCCAAACATACTGAAAGAAGAGATTAGTGGTCTACTCAACAATGATTTTCCTTTTACATGGCATCAAGATACACATATTTGTGAACCTATCCACTACAACATACAAATAGTCATGACCCCTTTTCAACATTGGTAAACCCCCTACAAAATCCATGGAGATACTCTCCCATGAATGGGATGGAACAGGAAGTGGTGAGGATAGCCCCAATTTTCTATTAGTGGGATTACAAGTAGAACACATCACACACCCCTTTACATATTTAATTACATTTGATTTCATCTGAGGCCAGTAACAAAACCTTTGTAGATGAGCCATATTTTTTCCTACCCCAAAATTCCCAGACACAAGAGAAGTGTGAGCTTCTCGTATTATATGGACTCATTCACCTATAGGAATACAAATATTTCCAAGATGGTAGAGTAGTTTTCCCTGCAGACAATAGTTCTCTACATGTGCACCATGGGTTAGCTTCTCAAATAACTATTTAAAATCTTCATCAATAGCATATTGTTCCAAATAGCTATCTTGAGATAAAAAGGCATTCTTCAAAATAATAGAAGAAACAATAGAAGGTCTAGAAAGCATATTAGCTACCTTGTTACTTGTACCCTTTTTGTATTTGATCACCAAATGAAACTGTTGAAGAAAACCCATCCATCTGCAATTTCAAGATATAGTTAACAACAACTTAGTTAAAATTTTCAGAGTGGTAACATATAGGATTACGATATTTCATCAATAATGCACCCATGGTGTATCCATTGGCATTTGTCTCGATCTTGAAAGGCTTGTGAAGATTATATAATGTTAATACTGGTGCGGTATTGATTTTTTCCTTCAAAGTGTCAAAGGCATTTTGTTGCTTTCCCCCCCACTGAAAAGTGTTCTTCACATTAGTTAAGGGATGAAAAGGAGCTATAATAAAAGTTTTTTTTTTTATGAATCTCCTCCAATACTGAACTTCACCCAAGAAAATCAATGTTTCAGTTATAGTTGTGGGCTCGGGCCAATTCACAATTACATCAATATTGGAAGAATCAAATTTCAATTGTCCTCCTCCTACAATATGACCTAAGTACACAAGTGCAGTCTTTTCAAATTCACATTTGGAAAATTTCACATACAACTTTTCCCTTTGCAAAGTATCTAATACTTGTTTTGCATGCCTTACATGTTCATCCCAAGTCCCACTAAATATAAGAATGTTGTCTAAATACACAATTACAAAATCATCTAGAAATGGCTTGAATACATCATTCATCATGCGCATGAAGGTTGTTGGAGCATTACAAATCCCAAACATCATGACTAACCACTCAAACAATCCTTTTTTGGTTTTAAAGGAAGCTTTCCATGCATCCTATTCTGCAACCCTGATCTGATGGTATTCACTGCACAAATCTAACTTAGTGAAATAAACAACATTCTTTAATTGATCAAGTAAATCATCTATACGAGGAAGAGGGTATCGATTTTTCACCGTGATTTTGTTTAAGGATCGAGAATTGACACACTTTCACCATGTTCCATCCTTCTTTGGAACCATCATGATCGAAGAACAACAAGGAGATGAATTGGGCCTCATGATCGATGTCATCTCTACAACTCACATCCTATACATTCCCACATTAGGAAGACGATAATATTGTTGAAGATGTATTTCATGTTGGATTTCCCTCTTAGGAGGTAATCCATTTGTTTCTTGAAAAATATCATCATACTTAGACACAATATCAATTAATTATTTCTTATTGGAAGGATCACATCCTCAGAAGGCGTGGGATGTTTCAACATTCTTTTCCCTTACAAACATGAGTACATATCTCTTATTAGTGTTTATGAGTCTCTTCATTTGTACTGCACTAACAAGTGTTGTGTTTACCCTCATGTTGTGGGATCTAACAATATATTCCACTCACCCTTTAGTAAGGTGTTATTTGTTCTCATGACGAAAGAATAATGCTTTCCTATCATAAAGATAAGGACTCCCTAGCACTATGCCACATATATGAAGTGATAAAACATCCAAATCCACTTCATAAATAAACTTTGAAGCAATAGAAAATCTGACCCTACACTGCTTGGTGACATTAATTTTTTCTTTATCACATACCCAACCAAGAGTATAAGGCTTTGGATGTGGTTTAGTTTGAAGACCCATTGTTTTTCCAAGTGCTTCAAATATCAAGTTCACTTGGGAACTCAGATCAAATAATGTATCTATTTTAGTGTCCTTAGATACAACTCTTATGTGAAATAATTCATTCCTCTTTCTTTCATCATCATGAGATTCAGTACTAGAATTTGAACTAGCATGAAGGGAATATTTACCTTGTACTCCAACCGTTGTTATAGTTTCTTCGTCTCCCGAATCAGAACTAAGATCTTGTTGCATTGTAGCAATGGTATTTTTCTTCCCCTTCCACCGATCTGTTTCATTCTTTTCTCTGGATGTAATTTCCAACAGTTTTCTTCATCGTGACCACTTTTCCTGCAATGAGTGCAAGATAGTTTTCCTCCTCTCATCACTATGGCAGTCTTCTTGTCCTTACTTTTAAACTTGTTAAATTTTTTATGTGGGAGATTGGAAGGTTTATTCGTGGGATCTTATTGAACATGCTTCCCCCTATTCTGAAGGTCAGTGGCTTGCACACAAACTTAGTCAAGAATGGTGGGGTTAAACAATAGTAAAGTATGACAAATATAATTGTGAAGTGCACCAATATAATTCATTAAAGTTTCATAAGAATCTAAAGGAATGTTCAATGCAAGAGATTTCTTCCTAAATTCTTCTATGAAACTTTGTACAGATTGACCTTTACTTTTTCTTAAAGTTTTCCATTCCATCATTGCTTTATGTAAATAACCCAATGGATAAAATTGCTTCCTTATTGTTGATTTAAATTCCAACCATGAGGAAAGAATATAACCACACTTACTTATGTCCTTAATTTTTTTCTCCCACCATACGAGAGTAGTGCCTTCCAATCGAAGAGAGGCCAATTTCACTTTAAATTCCTCTTCATCAATCTGTTGAACACGAAAATATACTTCAACTTGTCAGATTCCATTATCTTGATTTTCAGGATTAGCATCTCTATTAAACATAGGTAAAGAAAATTTTACATCAAGATTTAATAATGCTTTCTTAAAAGAATCTTTATGGATGGAATGATGAGAATGATGAGAATGATCAAAGGAATATGAACTAGAAATCGATGGTGAAGATGGAGGCTCAGGAGGGTCTCCTCCATCCTCTTGATTCACTGAAGCATCATCATATTCTTGTGCTTCCTTTTTCTTCCCTTTCTTCTTCATCCTCTTCTCATATTCTCCATACATTCGCTTGAAAATTTCTGACATCCGATAGAAGAACATATGGAATTTTTTCTCTTGTTCATCATGCTTGTCCTCTTCGGCCGTTTTCTACCTTCGAGATGCATGAACAACTTCTGGGTTGAAATTCTTAAGTGTTCCTTCACCTTGTTTATACTTGGCCCTAGTAAGCATTCACACTCAACAATTCAATTCAAATATGAATTCTCTGATACCAACATGATCCAGGATATTTTCATCGATGTGACTTATTAAAGAATTGTATTAAATGAACATAAAATTAAGTGCACCATAAATAAAGAAAAAAATCAATAATGAAGAGACATATGCATTAGATCTGAACAAAAAAACTTGATAAGTGAGTTTGTCCCTCGTGGACTATGTCTCTAAGTCTTACTCTCAAATTGGTAGGCCTTTTTATTAACTCAACAAAACAATTTGGAAAAATACATAAGTATACCTCATTTTGGAGTTAAGCTACATAATATTTGTTCATATCGAAAAACAAACAATACCACTGAACTCGTGGCATCAAATTACCCAAAACCGACTATCTCCACACCTCGAAATGAGTGTGACACTTTTAGGACCATGAGGAATTTCATCTTGATTTGCATGCCTACAGTATGCATTAATGACTATCATTTTGCATCATTTTCCATGCCCTAGTATGGCCTGTCGTGCACCCTGGTCTGACCCCTGTGCACTGACAAAATCCAATTTTTAAATAAAAAATGGGGGCGGAGTTAGCAATGAGGTCGTTTGGGATATTGGTTAGAAGATGTATATTAAGTCACTTTATTGGGGAGGTTTTGGGGTCAAACCCATGGAACTCCATTGTAATACACCTTGGGTTATATATGTGTTATAGTTTGAATATACTGGGATTCCTACTAACTTTGGCGATGGCGATAATTTTTGTGGATTGTGGCTCCAACCGAATAGATATGGTGGGATATGGTTTAATATGGTGGATTGGAGGTTGATGCCAGCCAACCCCACATTTTTTAAAACATTTGTTTATGGGGATTTCTTGTGCTTTTTCCCACTACCACATGGCAACCCATGACTAGGCCAGGTGGTGACCATTCATTGTCCCACATCACCTCTACCTTGATATATTTCCACATCACATGCTAGGTGTTTATACATATGTCACATGGATGTACGAACTTCCACGTGGCGCTTTTCTATTGGTCCATGGATTTATCGATAAAGGCCAAAAACGAGTAACACATGGAAGCCTCTGGTGCTACCACATCATCATGTTGATTCCATCATGACACATGTCTCCCTCAGTGTGTGTCATGTACCCTATATGGATGTTGATGTCATCCATATTGATGCTAACGTCAATGGTACAAATATTGACTCATCCCTGTTGACTGGGCTAGGTTGACCAAAACTTTGATTGTGAATATCTTTTGATCTGTAATTCTATTTGAAAATTCATTTATGTTGTTGGAAATATTGCGACACACTCTTCGTGATGATTCCAATTTCATTGATTTTTGAGAACTTTTATTTTTTTCCCTTTCTCTATTTGCCGAGGCCATTCTGAGCTTCCAGAGGTACATTTGTGAATGTTGAGTTATCCTTAGTCTTCTATGGATCATTTTTGGATCAATGGATGAGCTACATGGGGTAATCACATATTATGAGATGAGGATAGAGAAAGATAATCTAGTAACAAAGGAAGCAACATTCAAGGAATCCAAGAAGACAAAGAAGAAGAACAAACAAAAGTCAAAGTCAGATTGTAGATACATCATTGATTTAGAGGAAGATGAAGAAATGGAAATTAGAAAGTTGAAAAGAGGAACCGACAACTACAAATGTATGCTTCCATTGAAATGTTTAAATTTTGGTGGTATTGGTCATCTTTCTTCTAAATGTCCTCATGAGAATAAAGAATGTGATGAAGAAGAAGACTCTAAAAAGAAAAAGAAAAAGAGTAGAAGAAAAGAAAAATCTTCAAGAAAAGTATCTGCACCAAGGAAGATAGTTCAACATCAAATGAGGATGAAGACAATGATAATGATGTAGAAAGAGTACTCTTCATGGAAGTAGAATATTTTGAAGAACATTTCAAAGAAGAAGGAGAAGTCGATCTCAAAGAATAATTAATCAATGCACTAGAAGAGCTAAGGATTGAAAGAAAGAAAATCAAGTCACTCAAGGAAGAAATAAAAGAGAAAGAAGGATCTAAAAAATACAACTCTGAATAAGTGGAGCAGATGATCCTGAAGATAAAAATTCAAGTAGAAGAAGACAAAAGAATTAAAGAATCACTAAGAGGTTAGCTAGATGAAAAGGAAACGATGATCAAAGTCTTGGAAGCATAAATACTTACTCTTAGAAAATATCTTCGGAAGAAGGACACACAACAAAAAAACATCAATGTATTGGATGATATCATTAGCATTCAAAGTCCATACCATGAAAAATACATACTAGGATATAACCAGACAGAGAAAGGCTCAAGTTCCAAGAAAATAGAACAAAGAAGCTATGCAGAAATAGTCAGAAGCTCTCCTAAGAAGGAAGAAGGAAAGAGGAATCAATAAGAATATTACAGAGACACTGAACCACCCATAATATTCAAGATGCATAATCAACAACAACCAACAATAGATATATTATGAGAAGAATAAGGTTTTAGAAGATCTTCATCCCCCATGTATCAAACTATTTTTCTTGGTTTATGTCATTCATGTAATAATTTTGGGCATAAATATGTGAATTGTAGAGCTAACAACAAGAACATAAACAACTATGAAGGATACACAAGAAATTTTTATCTAAGAAGATCTCCTGAAGCATAGAGTGGAAGCTACAACAAATTTGAATTCTTGAATGTAGAAGTAGAACTCTACAAGTGAAACAACTTTGGACACATGGGTAGATATTGTAGATTGATCATTCCTCCCAGAGAATCACAACAATATGTCAACATTCATAGACATGAACTGCAAAGGATAGGGATAAGAAAATAGGATCAATACAACAATGAAGAATGTAAGCTTGCTCTATAGGCTCAACACAAGAAACGTGGATGGTATGTTGACAATGGTTTGTCAAAGTATATGACATGTGATAAAGATAGTTTCCTAACATTTAATAAAGAAAGAGATGGATCAATTTCACTTGAAAATGATAACTCATCCATAATTAGAGGAAGAGGCACAGTCAATATTGGAAGCAAGGATGTTAGGGAAGAAAATGTTCTACTAGTTGAAGACATGAAACACAATCTACTAAGTGTAATTCAAATGTTTGACCAAGGACACAAACTTGTGTTTGAATCACATAAATGTGGTATAAGAAAATCAAGTTCAGAAAAGTTGGTGGCTACATATGTAAGAACTCCAAGCAACATATATGTGTTGAATGAAATTGGAAAAGAAAAATGTTACTTAGGAAAGGAAGATGAAGTTTGTCTATGGAACAAAATATTGGGTCACATAAATATTTATAATATTGTCAAACTCAACAAAAAAGAAGCAGTAAAAGAAATGGCCAAAATATTGAAGCCAACAAATCATTTATTCAAGTAGTGTCTACAAGGAAAACAAACCAAGAAAAAGTTCAAATGAAAGGAGTACTCCACAAAAAAACTGTTGGAAACTGTGCATATTGATCTAGTTGGACTGACAAGAACCAAGGGATTAAATGTTGAACAATTATTTATGCTACTAGTTTATGACTACACAAGAATGGCTGCAATTTGTTTTCTCATGAAGAAGTGAGAGGCATTCGAGCACTTCAATATATACAAGAATACGGTTGAAACCCAAAAATATTCTAACATCAAGTGTTAGAGATCAGACAATGGAGGAGAGTTTACATAAAAGGAATTTATGGACTTCTTTAGTTATCATGGGATAAATAGGAAATTCTTGGTAGACAGGACACCTCAACAAAATGGATTTGTCTAAAGGAAGAACAATACAATGCAAGAAATGGCCAATGTTATAGCGCAATTTTTAGGTTGGGAAAATCCTGACACAACTACAAGGCGATTTCTACAACATGGGAATACTACAGCCAATGTCACCTTAATGTAGGTCTCGCACTTCAAGGGTGACTAGGTAACTCTAGGGAGGTGATCTCGATGACCCTAGTTGGAATGAGATGAATGTGGATAGAAATGAAAGTGAAGCCCCTAGAGGTCAATTCTAAGTGGAGGAAATGTGTGGAATGAAGTCTTGGGAAAGTCCAATGGTTTTCAAGTATGTTGAGTAGCATGTAAATGTTGACATACCTACCTGAGACACAAGAAAAAACACTTTGCATTGATGTATGTTAGTTGGATAATAAATTTAATATTGATGTCCCTAATTTGAAACAATAGATAAAAGTATATATCAATGATATAATGGTTCGATAATCCACTCAATAAATGCTAGAGATCAAGTAGAAAATACAAGAGAAAGACTAGTTAATGACTAGCTAAACTCAAGATGAAAAAGCAATATTCTAACATAAAAGTATAAGGTTGTTGTAAACACTTGTCTGCAACAAATTATATCAGCCTTATTCCTGTCACATTTAATGTATTACAGAAATAAAATCATCCACTTAAATCCCCTCAAAATTTGCCAAAAACTACAATAGACCAAGAAGAATAAGAGTGCAAAATTTGAGAAAAATCCAATGGTTGATAAGGGCGTTATTCAAGAAAATGAGTTAGGGTTTCTACAGCCCCAATGGATGAAGATGTAATTTTATAATAGCATCAAGAAGTATCCCCTTGATGGGGATGCCTTAGTGGATGTGAGGTTCCCAAGGCACAAGGGATGCAATCCACTTTGCAAGAAGTAAAAATGACCAAATATCATGTTTCCTAATGCAATATTTTATTTCTCCAATGGAATAATAAATGACTAGTGCTCTTAATTATTGGGTTAATGGGGCCATGAAAAGAAATATCTATAGAAGCTACCTCCTTGGGGGTTAAGATCTTTTACTTCCCAAGGAAAATTTCTCTATCCAGGGTTATTCTAAGAGGGTGTATGTCCTTATACTTCTCTTAGCAAACCCTTGTTTAACCAATAAAATGAAGCATAAAATGATGAATACTATGGTGGGGGTGTATGCCCTTATACTTCACCTATATCCTAGCACAATTACCTTGACTTGAAACAAATGATAGCATGAGATTAAAAACCATACCAATTCAAGTAAAAATGCCAAGATAATCCACCACAATAGCAAGAGATAAGCCTTCCAAGGCTAGCACATCACTTCCATCAACCATAAGATCAATAGATAATCATAAACAAGATCCAAGAGAGACAAATTTTTCCAAAGATAGTGAAAATCTAATACCAATGCTTCTCACAATGAGGGAGAGTTATCCTAAAATGAAATCTTATGATCTCTTATTTATACAAAATGTCACCAAGGTGACTTGCCCATGAATTAAGGGGTAAACCACAATACTAGGGGTCAACAACCCTAATATTTCCCCCTTTAATAAAGTAATATTAAAAAATTCATCTAAAGTTTCACTTTTGCACAAATAAACCCTAATTTTAAATGGACATCTCCCCTTTAGGGGATGTCATGCCACTTAGAAGAAGTCACTGGTGTTGGAGAAGCATGGATAGGCCTCCAAAGGCAACATGTACAACATCTAGAAAATACCCTCATGGTGAATACCTTCTTCTCCTCAAAACGTCCATGTGTCAATGAGTGGTACCTCACCACCAAGATCTACCACCCCTAGGTGACGTCATGCCTCTAAGAGTGATATTTTTCCTTTGCTAGGAAAAACGTTTGGAATGTTAGGTCTAGGCTATGTCGTCCAAGTCATTCTCAAGGAATTCTATGTATGATATTTCTCATCTAGAATGCAGGCCCTTGTCATCGAACCTATGGGCTTGTAGCCCCATGGAAGCCCAAGCTAGGCTTGTTCTCCAAAAATTGTCCACCAACTAGGTATTGCAAAGAAAAATGAACATGCCTCCAAGGATATCAAGTTATAACTTCATGATAAGTGAATCCAATCAATAAATGAGCCACCTAAGCATGTGCATCAAATATCACTATATCAAACAATTAATTTCTTAAAGACACTATGTGAATTGTCAAGCTTGAATATGGGAGGGTTGACGAGGTGTCCTATTGGGTAGATATTTACCTAGGTCAAGGATATTTTCCAAGAGATCCCTCTCTAAGTATTATAAAGTGGATGAAGTGGTTCAGGTCAAGACTCAATGGACATAGGGATCATGAAATACAAGGGGTTGTAGTGTCTCATTCATGGGTGCCTTTGTAGAGGGTGTGTGGTACCTTCATCCGCAATGAACATTTTTCAAGCCCATCAATTTCCTTGTATCTTTATTTATTTGTATTTTATTTCAATATATTATGAGGAGAGGTTGAAGGTCACTTCCTTGGCATGGTGACCAAACGATGGAAATGTCACCTGTTAGAAATAATAGATGTGCTCATTTAACTATAGACAACATAGCAATATTGTCACCCAACCATAGGTCGAAGCCACCCCCAAGCACCTTAACCTTGAAAGAGAATAATTCCGCAAGAAAACCCTAGGCCTAATAGCCAATCAAGGTAGTGTATCACTCTCTAAATTTAGCATACCAAGAAGAAAGTGAAAACCTTAACCAAGAGAGAGTCCAAGACTGAAACTGAAAATACAAGTTGCAGTAGTTGCAGTTGCAACTACTCTCCAGAATTGCGCACAACTAAATTTTTGCAGTTGCGAGTTGTGTGTGTCAAAATGAGTTCTAGAATCCTGTATTTATATTGCTCCTCCCTAGTTGTCTAGGATGACTTCTCATTATGAAGGATAAAAAATAAATATTAAATATTTCCTTTAGTCGACTTGTCTTCTAGGGTTATGTCCAATGCTTTAGGGTTTCTTATTGCTTCCTGAAATATTCTATTCTTGTCAAGGTTACACATGGAGGTTAATACCTACCATAGCTACCATAATATCGACACTCCCTCCTAGCTAGGGATGTATTGAAGGAAATGGTCTTGAGCACAAAGATACCATTCAACTGGTAGCATCATCATAGCCATACAAGCTATCTCATGATTACATCATGAGCACCATCATCACCATCAGTATCATCTGATAGCATCAACTGCATCATCTCTCGAAGCCATGTCTCAAATCCATACTCCATATGAGTAATCAAGAATGATGTTGAATAAGTAACTCACTCCACATAGTGATACAAGAACCATTTTTCTAATCCGGACATATGTCCTAGAAGAATAATTGTTCCAACAGATGTTGGAAGCCACACCATGGGATACAAGTGTTGTGTTGGTTTTGTCACTTGGGTGAGAAAAAAAACAACACTTGGATGTCTAGATGAGCCTGCTAGACAAGAAAAAAAAAATTGAGTGGGTTAAACAAGCCAAATAGATGTGTAAACAAATAAGTAAACTAAAAAAACTAATAAATAAAAGTTAGAAAGAATGAGAAACTTAGAACCATAAAAATCAACTAATGACCAACATAATGCTACCAATGGATCAATAGATTAGTAGGAAAAACACCATAGAGAAAAATGAGGACTTATGAGTCCCCTCTTCCTCCTTGGGAGGGATATTGAGTTCCCTAATGGAGAGCTCTTATTACAATGGAAGAAAAATGGCAAATGGTGAAGACAATCAATGCCTATTCCCTCAAGAGATGAGTGGAATGGCCTATTGCAATAATGCTTGAAGGATCCGAAGAGAAAAGAGGATTCTCAAGGGATAATTCTAGCAACATAACAATACTTTGAAGATCTTGGATTCTTAGTGCACCCATGGATATTATTTATTGCATTTCTTCAATGCAAAATGTAATTGGTTCTTGGTGTGAACAAGGGGACTTTTAGGGCACCCTCTAATCCTTGACCAGCCCCCCATTCGGATTTCGGTCAGATATTAAGGTCAAATCAGGTTGGGAGCTGGTCCATAAGTGGTTGGGGGGGGGGTGAAAAGATCCATGAATGCATCATTCATAGAAGTGCATGGATTTTCTCATACACAATCGCGCACTTGGCGCATTGTGCACTATGAGGGCTTTGTTGGTCTGTGCACACTGCTCACTGTGCACATGCTTCCTTTGGTGAATTTTTGCATGTCAATTTTTGACCCAATTTTATAGTTTTTTGCCTTTGGAATGCATTTCAGTGTTGTAGGTGAACTAATTGTTGTGTTTCTATAACTATTTGCATGCAATGTTGCGGAAGAAATTTTAGTGATAATAGATGCCCCCTAATGTGTGAGGTTAGGAGCATACGTATATCATAAATATATTAATGTGTCGTTTACTGAGAGTGCAATTATAATGAAGACTGATGAGAGGAACTACAAGAGTGATCCATCGGAGGGAGAGAGGAAACTGTGGGACCAAAACCTTTCTCTAGTTAGAAAAAATAAAATATGTGTACAAATGAGGCAGGCAAGCCCCATGCTCATGTCATGTAACCAAAATGTGAGACTCTAACTAAAGATGTATGTTTATGTAGGTAACAGTAGTGCCCTTAGGGGCGGTTCATAATGGTAGATGACAATTCTAAATGGTGAACATAATATGAAATGAGGAAAGGATGCTTGTAATAAGTGTCGATGAATTGTAGGAATTAATGGCCTAATGAATTCAGAGGTCTTCGACTAGTACAAAACAACTGTAATAGTCTCATAGTAAGACCCACCGTAACATAAGAGGTGTGTTGAAGTCGAATGTTATGGGGGTCAATAGAATCAGAGAGCAATGATGATTCTCTCTGTGTTGTCCGAGACTCCTCATTGTAAAGGTAATGAGAGTCAAGATATTGTCGGCCTTCTGGAAACTATGTTGATGTTGATAGAAAGGGAGACGTGACTCCAAGAAGCATAGTGCTTCATGAAATCCACTGAGATGATATCAGGTACTGACGGGTAACATGAACAAAGTCAAGATTTGTTGATACTCAAGACATCCCTTGGTTGGGGAATTTTGAAGGATGATTGGTGGCAACCGTAAAACTATATCTAATATCAGGGGGATGACTATATATGGGGTTAAACTATGTCAGAGGCTACCAAAGAAGAAAAACCTAGAGATCATGGATACATGTTATTGGGATACTCATGGTTTATGAATGATGTCCAAATGAAAAAAGAGTGGATTTCCCAACCAAGAGCAACATGGGTTTCTTTTCCGGGAAAATAAGGACATCCAGGGTGATGGGAAAAAGATAAGTGATGGAAACAAAGGCTTTTTATAATTACCAAATAAATAAAGAATAATTTAGGTTGAATATATAGATACAGAAACAGGTTCCCCAATGAATGATGGCTTGGCCTATGAGGGAACAAGTTACGAAAGAGAACTGGTGGAGGGTGAGGGCCCCATGGGTGGGTTTTTGTATGAGGTAAATGAATGGAGTACAATCTGCAGATGGGAAAATTGATGGTGGATGAGATGGAGGGCTAATGATACTGCGAAGGTGTAGTAAATAGAACCAAGATGATATGACTTGGGATTCCATTAGGAAAGATAGCAATATGATATGTGGCTCATTCTCGGAAGTACATAATATTATCGAGACTCCCATCCCTAGGGGGTGAAAACAACATGAGTTTCAAGTTTTCAAGGGGAACTATGAATGGGACAACTCATGTGGGGGAGAGTGCTATCAGGTGAGAGTACCAAAAATGCAGTAGAGGTAAAGGTACTGCAACCATAGATGTAAGGGCCCGAAGGTAAATGTTAGAGGGTATGGCTGGGAGATGCAATTGATTTTCAGAGGGAATAATTACATGAGAAAATCGAACATATACCTAAAGGGGATGTGTCTCTTGCGAAACAAGTACCTACACACATGAAAACCAAATACTCGATGTGAACAATATCTAATGATAAAGAACATATGAAAGTTATTTGTTAAAATTTTAACATGAGCGTGCATACCTGAATGGGATGTGAGAAAAATGCTCCCCTAGGGCCAAGTTTAGATGATGACCTGGGGAATGTGACTATGTATATGGCAGGACCAAGATCCCATGGCTGAGAACAGATCAAAAAATGGAGGCTCTGGTCTCCTTTAAATGAGTGTGGAAGTTTGGAAAAAAGGACTATATATGGCTGGTGGGCCCATAATGCCATCTCATTTGTACTTTTCGATGTAGTGATTTGACGAGAAAATTCTGAGGAGATTTGGATATTACAGGAGTGAAAGTAGACCGATCCAAGATTTGCGAGAGCTAGGTTAGTGGTACAATCCTCCCGCACAATTTGCAATATGTAGAATTGAATTACGAGGTGTATGGATGGTTGTACAATGGTAGTTTTGGGTAGGGGGACCACTTGTGCACAAGAGAAGGAAGAATACCAGCATGGATATGTGCGGGTATAATTCCTTTTCCCATGCACAGTGTGTGGTTTTGTTTAGCACAACCATGCATGTGGGAAAGGGGGAGGGAAGTACAGGTGTGCATGAGATGCACACATGTGAAGATGAAAATTGTGCACTGTGTGCAACTATTTCTCAAACAATTGTGCATCGGTGCACACCTGTTTGAGTGAAAGGTGCGTGGTTGTTTTGCAAATAGTTGGACATGAGTGCGCAGTTGTACAATGAACAGGTGTGCACATGTGCACACATGTATGGGTGAAAGTCACGCACTAGAGGCAAGGATAAGGGTGTTGAAATTTTGAATTTGTGGATTTATTTTATGGATGATGAGGGTTGACCAAGTGTTTTTGTGTGGATGCAGGTGATCATATTTTTCTATAGAGAACGATTCCAGTTCAGTGGAGAGAGAGAGACCGAGAAAACATATGGGATGCGGTGAGACATCAGTCGAGAATTCAAAGGAACTTGGCAACCTGTGGGTTGCTCAAGTTCTTTGACTGCCCTCTGATATGGTTGCAGGATTTTCTGCTCCAGTATATTATTTCTATGTGGAGCATTGATCTGCAGTGCTTCATCGTCAATGGGTAGTAGCCTACATTCTCGGTTGTTGAGGATGTCTATTTTATGATGGGGCTCCCATTTCATGGGATGGCCCTTCCTACTGACCCCCAACTATCGGGGGATGAGAGAGTGGGTGACTTGGCATGTAGCCACTGCATAGGGCCGCACCTGATGTCAAGGTCCTTCATTAGGATCGAGGCAATCGAGGACTTCCTGACAGAGTGCATCGCTTCTATGGTGGTGAGGATCTATGGATCCTTGGGGACTCAATGAATCACAAGAGGTCAACGGAGGATCATGGAGAGGGTCCTCGATGGGGACCATTTTTCCTAGGGGATTGTGTTGCAATCTAGGATGATGGGGAATATTCCCCAATGTCAGATATCCAAATCTAGTGACTTTTCCTTTGGCTCTATCCCAGTGGCCTAGTTTTTGGAGAGGGTTCCCTTGTTGCGCCCTAGGATTTTTCCGGAGCCTGTAGGGCTGGGAGAGTTGCATTTGATGTGATGGGACCATGTGTTCACTCGAAATGGGGGAGGAGAGGGTGGCCATTACTTCACAGCCATGGTGGAATGTGTGTGGCGACAGATGGCACAGGTGATACTACGGGACTGATAAGATGGTATGGATTACCGTCATGACCCTGACATGATGTTGCCTCCAGGGGAGGACTGGGATGTTTAAGGTATGTCTTTGTATTTATGTTTCATGATTTTGATAACATAACATATGATTATATATGTATATATGGATGTTGACTCTACGTTTGGGGTTGTGTTTCATATGTGGGACCCCGAGGCCATGAGGCAAAGATGGTCAGGGAGCTGGCTTGTCAAGGACCAGTGTGACTATCAATTGCAGAGTTGCGGGTAGGGTAGAGGTGCAGATGAGATGATGTTGGTGTTGGAACAACACCTGATCCAAGGGTAGGATAGATCCCGAGACTAGATGATGTTGTTTTTGGACTGGTGCATGTGCCACAGGAAAAGGTTGGAGGGATGTTGGATGACCTTCGTCAATGCTTTGATAAAGTTTTATAGGGTGTGTCGGAGGGCATGAGGTACAATATCTAGGAAGAGGGGGTCCTGGAGCAGTGTAGGGGAATTCTAGTAGAGTGGTTGACTCCGATCCATCAAGCGGTTGTAGCGGAGGAAGTGATGACTGGTAAGATGCCCCCCAGACCTAGAGGGCCCCTAGCTGGTGGGGCTCCTCCAACTGAGAGAGGACTTGGGGTTGGATCCCTAGGGAACCATGAGAGTCGGGGTGTGTATTGTATGGGATTGAGAGTCCATTTTGTATGGGGTAGTTGATACCCATTTTGTATAGGGTAGGGGGTACCCATTTTGTACCTATAGGGGTGAGGGGACTCACTGGCCTACGAGTGATGTTGTTGTATTTTGTAAATACTTTATGACACTATTGATGATATATATCTTGATGGTAGTGTGTAACATGGGTATTTTTCACTCGATAGGGAGGGTGGCTTTGATCCCATGGATGAGGTGGAACACTGTAAAACCAGTGGCAATTTTGATTGACGTGTGATAAGTCCATAACGTGGAAAACAACAGATGATGCCAGTTGGTCTTATGTTTGTTGACGGTACATTGTAGCATGGTTTTGAGGATTTTGTTGACATCTTTGACCTGTCCATTGGAATGAGGGTAGTACGGGGAGGCAAACTCATGGAAGAAGCCTAACTTTGAGGAGAGTTCTTGGAATATTTCATTCTCAAAGTGTTTTTCATGATTAGACACTAACTGTAGTGGGACTATGAATCGGGTGATGATGTGGTTGAAGAAAAAATGTGTTGTTGTGTAAACAATATTGTTGAAGGTGGGCATGGCTTCAACCCATTTGGTAAAGTAATCAACTACCATGACAATGTACTTGTGTCCATTATTGGATGGAGGATTGCAAGTCATGAAGTCTATGCCCCATTTGAATAAGGGGTTGGTGGTGATGACTGGATGTAGAAGAGATGGTGATGCTCATGCTTGGTTTGCATAGAGTTGGAATTTGTCACATCACTTGATAGGGTGGATGCAGTCATGAAACAATGTGGGCTAGAAGTACCCTGCTCAAATGATCTTTTGGGTGGTGGGCATACCCGAGAGGTGACCACCACAAGCACCACTATGGAAATCATTCAAGACTCTGTCATCTTCGTTGATGGTCAGACATTGACAAAGAATGGTGTCAACCCCACCTCAATATAGGATGTCGCCGATGAAGAGGTATCAAGGGGAATGATGGAGAATGCATTGATAGTCGTCTCGAAAGAGATGAGACCCAAAATTTGGTGTCCAAAGGTAGACGAGAAGGTTTCCATACCAGGGGTCATCAGAGGGGATGAAGAAGAGGTGTTCATTAGGAAAATCTTCATTGATGGGTGAATCTTTAGCATCCAAGGGAAAATATGTAATGATTTCAGCGAGGATGAGTGCTTTCTTTCTTTTGGGATTTGATAACTCTAGGTCATATTCTTGGAGGATAATGATCAATTGGGAAAAAATTCCATTTATTTGTCGTCAACTAAGAAATTAATACATGGGGTTGGAATCTGCTACGACCTTGGTAGTTTGAAGAAGGATATAATGGCACAATTTTTGGACTGCAAGGACAACTGCTAGGGCACATTTCTCATCATCATTGTACTTCAAGGGTGGTCCTGAAATATTTTTACTGATGTAGTAAATGACATGTTCATGCCCATCATCCCCTAATTTGACGAGGACTCCTTCTACTGAGATGACTGAGGTTGATAAGTAGAGGATGTAATCATGATCATAGTCTAGAGGACTAATCAAAGGGGAATTGGATAGGGTCATTTTCAAATCATCAAAATACATTTGAGAATGTTCATCCCATAGAAATGGGATATCATGACGTAGTAGGCAGAGGAAAGCATGCGCATGAGTGGTGTAATCTAGGACAAAGTAACATAAAAAGTTGGCTTTTCCTTGTAGGCTTTGCAGTTGGCGTAAATTACTAGGTGGTGTAATTTCTGTGATAGCTTGGACCTTGAGGGGGTCCACCATGGTGTTGTGTTGGGAGACAATGAACCCAAGGAGGCATCTAGTAGTGATGCAAAATACACACTTGAGGGGCTTCAAGAGGATATTATACTGGAAACATCATTGGAAAATGATGCATAAGTCATCTAAATGTTGAGTTCTCTTTTTGGATCGAGCAATGAGGTTGTCCAAATAAGCAAGGATGATGCGAGGAAGATCATGGAAAACACAGTTCATGGCCTGTTGAAACGTAGCACCAATGTTCTTGATTCTGAAAGGCCTGACACGATAAGGAAAAGTACCCCAAGGGGTAGTAAAGTAGTTTTATACTGATCTGCTAGATGTATTTGGATTTGATTGTAGCCGAAGAACCCATCCATAAAGGACAAGGCCTCATGGTCATCACAGTCATCGATAATTTGGTTGATGAAAGGGGTTGGGAAGTTGTCTTTGGGACAAGCATGATTGAGATCGTGAAAGTTTGTGCAGATGCGAATAGTGCCCTATTTTTTGTTAATGGGAATGGGGTTGGAGACCCATGAGGTATACGCAATGGGGTAAATGAACCCAACAACGTGTAACTTTTCAATTTCGGTTTTGATAACTGCAACTTTGGATGGGTGAAGAGGGCGTTGTTTTTGATGAACTGGGGCAACATTTGGTGAAGGGTCAATGCAATGTTTGACTATATAAGGATTGAGATCGGGAATCTCCGTATATGACTAAGAAAAAATATCCCAGTATTCCTAAAAGAGAGCTTTGTAAGCCATGAGTTCTTCAAGGGAGCATGTAGCATCAATCATGATTTCTTCTACAATTTTCAGTTTGATGGAAATGTCAATTTTGACATTGGGCGAGATATTTTCCATGTTGCCTTCTTCAAAAGCATATGGGGCAGGCATAGGGTTGTTGAACCAGTCTATATGCCTCGAAGGAATAAAATTCTTGGTTTCTATTGTGCATATGGAGGCTTGAATAGGAGGGTGAAAGGCATTTTGTGAGATAAAAAGTGCTCGGTGATGGAGCACATTCCATGGGAAATTCGGGTTAGTGATTTCCTCTAGGATATCTTCATCACAGTGGAAAATGCGAGAATACAGGGGATCTTGGGAGGTGACCAGGGGAACTGTCAATGAGTGAGCATTGGTGTCCTCAAGTGGTGAGTATGTATATGGGATATCGCATATAGGGTGAGATGGCTCGCTTGACATAAACCAAATGTCAAGACACTGTGGGTGATAAACTGTGGTCGGGGGAAATATCTCCCATGGGAAATTTACTGGAGAATTGGGAGGATTCGAGGTAATATCCTCAAATAGTTGAATTTTGAATCATGGAGGGATGGGAAGTGACACAAGTTTAGGGGAGGTAATATTGATAGTATCTAGAGAGTTCATTACTAGTGGTGAGGTGTTCGAATGAGGTTGAAAAGGGGTTGAATGACAACCTTGGTATGCAACAATCAAAGGACACTGGTATGTTAAGTGAGAAAGTGAGTTATAAAGAGCACAAGGACATCTCATCCTCTCAGGGACTGATGAAGAGAATAACAAATGTCAGTGACATGAACACCAGTAAGGGGTAGCAGAGAGGGCTATGGCTGAGAGGTTTGGTGTACTGTGGCTAGCGTCTAGCGAAACTGAGGTAGAGTTGGTAAATGATGAGTTTAGTGGCCATATTATGAACAAATGGCACAAGCGAATTTGTTTCACAACCCTTTACTACCTACAATGGAGGACACAGTAGTATCACTTGGCATACTTGGTGAAGTAATGAGCAATTTGGTTGCTCGAGGGAGTTGGACCAGATTGCGTAACTAGGGAAGAGTAGGACATATATTAGTGGGGTGTCCCTCTCTTTCGCATGGTGCACAAGGAGGTTGAACTTGAGGAGGGAGTGGATTTGTGGGATCTTTCTTCCTTCATATTCCCCCAGTAGTGGAAGTGGTGGTAGAAGTTGGGGGTGATGGTGATGTGAAAGGATCCTGTACTAGAATATGCATCAGTATTCCCTCTGTCTGAGGAGGGAGATATGGTTGAGGAACCATCATAGGTGGATGTAGATACCATACAGGGATGGAAATCACCATGTTAGGAAGGGTAAGGGTTGTAGCTACCTGAAATGATTGGAATACAAGTGGGGGGTAGAAGAAGGAAATTTGGGTAATGGCTTGGGGGATTATATCCCAAACTGGGATTTTCTCCTAGAGGAGGGGAAATCGAGGATAAGTGGTGTTGTGGGGTTGTCAAGGAATTCCTCAAGTAAGAATTCTTCAATTGGTGGAACTTCGATGTGAGGAGAGGCCGCAGTGGGAGGAATGGCGTCTCTAATATCTGTTCCATTAGAAGATACTACACACACTTGTGTTGAAGGGTGTAGGAGGGGTGGTGCTCCATGATATGCCCTCATCAAGGAGGGGTCCTTGAAAAATCCAAGACCCATATTAATGACTGAATAAGCATCTGAGCTAGTGCAGACGAGGGGAAGAATTTTATCGATGTTGGTGGAATGGTTAGTCTCATAATGTGTAATTTGGTCGATAGTGACAATTTTCCTGTTGTTGGTGAACAACATCGTTCGAAACACAAAAGAGGATACTTCCTTCATAGCGTACATGTACTTAGGTCCAAACAAGATATTGTAATCAAGAGGGGTGTCGATAAAGTTAATGTCTATGAGGATGGTTCTTCCCCCAAGTTTGATGGGGACATTTTGGAAGAGCCCTTCAGGGGAGGATGGTCGACCATCATTGGCTCGCAAGGTGATGGTAGATGGTACTAGCTCAGGGGAGCCAAGTTTTTTCCATACTACTTTGGACATGATGCATGTGGATGCAACTTCATTGATGATACATATATGTACTATGATGGTCTGGATTTTAACTAGTATATGTAAAGCTACTAGAGTGGGGAGATGTGGTTATTCGCTATCTAGATCAAAGGTGGTGAGTCTAGTGTCAGTTGGTTCGACTGCCCCAAAGGAGGAAATAAAGGATTTCCACTAAGTTGGACAGGTTTGGAGGACCTCCAAAACAGACATGGTTGTAGGAGACTGAGCTAATTCATCGGCCAGACTGTAGTTATGGGGTTCCCTAGCATGAGGTTTATTGACATTCTGTCATAATGGAATGCAAGTTATGTGAATGTTTGGTTCAATGTTAGGGCACAAAATCATCAAGGGTTGTTTGGATGTAGCTCGAGCCATTTCTCAAGTGGTTGGGGTAGACTCAAGGGGAACACCATAATGACGATTGTGTGTTTGCAAAATAATTTCTTCTTCACTGGTAAGGAGGATGTTGTGATCGACCATATTTCCAGGTTGAATGGGACCTGGGTTTTGATACTTCCCCATTTGTGGTCTTACAAGGTGTACCTCATGTTGTTTATTCATCACACCTTGGTGTGGAATAGGGTTTTGCAAAATGTCTGGAGGTGGATGTTGCAAATACTGTTGTGGGTCCTGTTGAGGGGCAGGTAGTGTTGGATGGCGTTGCACGTTCATGGAGTCTTTCATTCATTTGAAGTCATAAATTTTGGGGAAATGGTCTACATAGTGTCCATACTCACCATAGAGAGCACAAGAGAAGTTAGTCCAAATATTGTTGTTGTTCTTCCCTTGTCATTTGTTTTTATTTTCCCCTTGGGGGTTCTGGTTGCCTTGATTCTGGCTTCCTCCAATGGGATGGTTTTGTTGGGGGTTATTTCCTCCTGGTCTTGGGTTATTAATGTTTCAATTTTTCCCTTTATTATTGGAATTATTCAGTTGATGGAACATATTTTTCGTATTCAACTATTCCAAAGTATGAAGTTGTTGAATGGGAGAGAGTTGAACAAAGATAACTCTAGCATGTGGTTATCTGTGTCGAGGAGAAACCGACTGTTGGCCCTTGACCAAGTTTTGAGGAAAACTTGGTCATTTTTGACTATTTTTGGACTTTGACAGTATGTCAAAGATGGAGCGCCAGGCAAAGCAGACATCACGGGATCTCGACCCACTTTTGGGGCCCTTTTTAGGGTTTTTGGGTTAATTTAATGGGAAAGGGATGTTGGTCCATGGGTTTACCCATGTTTTAGGCCTATTTTGTAAAGTATAAATAAGTAGCTAAGAAATGTAAGAGAGAGAAAGAAGATAAGCTAAGTACTAGTAAAGGCTTTGTATATATTATGTGACCGACTTGCAGAGTTGTGTGCAAGTGTTATAAGTGCTGAGTGTATGGATTGCAAGAAGGCTCTATGCTAGATATACTCGGGGAAGGAGGATCTGGCAAGGTGCGTGCAGATCTCCTGTCCTATGTGGAGTACAAGTGTGATCTCTATTTTGTAACCTGATTGACCAAGCTAATAAAGAAGAAGAAGACTTTGTGGATGTATCCCCAGGGTGGGGGTGAACCACGGTAACTCTGTGTGTTATGCTTGGTGTTTTGACCTAATGTGTTGGTTTATTTCCATGTGTTATGCTTGATATGATTATGTTATGTGCTTTGCTATGATAATCTTAGATATATCCACTTTTCTTTGTGCTTCTTAGATGTATGGGTGTAGATCAGACATATATGAAAGTGCTGAGTGATAAACCTGCTTTGTTGTTGTTAAGTGCTAACTTAACCTAGATCCAAGTGAATGTTACAATTCTCTATGCCATCTCTAGAGTGCCTTGAGGGTTAAATATTGATGAACAATCTTTGATAAAGTGCTTGCTAAGAGAAAGAATCACAGATCTATGTCCCAGCTATGGTTGTAGACACCTGAGTCTTGCAACCACCCCTACCTCTACCTCAGGTGAGACTTCATCTGCTTCGCAGGTGTTGCTGAAAGGGATGGTAGTTAGGGTTTTGTTAGTGTGTTGTTGAAGCCTTGAACCCTGGGTCTACCCCTATGCCAACACCGGCTGTGGAGGACCGGGAAATGGAAAATAAGGATTTTGTTTGTGGCAATGATCCATAGGGAGCATAGAAAGGTGAAGCATTTTCACTAGCTCCCAGGTTGTATGCAAAGGTAGAAGGTGGACCTGAACTTGGTTGAGAGTTCGGACACATCATGGGTACCAGTGAAGGGCCCCCCATGGGTGGAGGGTGAGAAAAAGGATATGGTTATTGGTATGGGGGAAGAGGGTAATAAGATGGCCCTCCATATGGTTGTGGATATTGAGGTGCATCATATATAGGTGGCGGTTGGTTTTAAGGTTGTTGGTGCATCATGGAACCAATCAACCCATTCATAGTGTGGGACATCTCAGGTTTTTCCTGGCCAAAAGGTGTGGGTGTAGGTGCATTAGGAAACACTATCTATAAGTAACCTGATTGAGCATAGATGAGGTCAAATTGTTGAGCCTTGATGATGGCCTCCTCCTCTGTCTGAGGGAAGGTGGATGCTACATCCTTGGCAATAATAGAGACAAGTTATTTGAGAAACCAATCAAGACATTGTTATTCGGTGTTTTATTCTTTGAACAAACTATGACACTGACACCATTCATGGATGCGATCGTCTATATGGATAGCAGTAGTTTGTTTGAAATTTGAGAGAAGTTATAAGCCAATATTATGACAAATTGGTAGCTAGAAAAAGGACAAAAAGGCCTTGGCCAATGATTCCAAGGTTGCATGGGATCCTGATTTTTCATCCACATACCATTTGGCTAAGGAACCCATGAGAGTTCATTGAAACAACCTTAAGTGGATGCAATCATCCATGATGTTGTTTGAAGAGAACCATAAGTGGAATATTATAACATGGTTGGAAGGATCATCCCCTATTTTTCCTTCAAAGCTTGGAATATATGAAGGTAGTTTGGTAGGCATACTGGGCCAAGTGGGATCATGCAAAATGGGATCATTCATGATTTTGGTTGAATCAAGAATTTTAAGGGATGCCAAGTATGGAATAGGGATATTTGGTGTAGTATTATTTCTATCCATCGTGTGAGTAGGTGGTGGACCTATCCCTTGAGAGGGATTTTGTTGGGTTGTACTTCTCCCTTGAGAAGAAGTTTTCCCCCTACCTCCTTGTGAAGGAGAACTAGTGGATGGATGGCCTTGGGAATTGGACCCAAGCAAAGTGGAAACATGTAAAGTTGATCCCAAAATAGTAGTAATCACAAAGGTGTGATATGGTTGAGTCGGTGAGTTGGAAAGACTAGGGACTCCTCCTAAAATAGGAGGAATATTCTGAAAGCGTCTAGAATGGCGGGGATTATGTGGGTCCCCTATGGTTTTTGACTAGCAAAGTGAATGTGTGAAAATGGTGGTAAGATAAATAAATGAACAAGAGTGCTGTATAATTTGGACCATCACAAGATAGTACAACTCACAATTTTGTGTAATCAAATGAGCATCATACGTAAATCAACTTTAAATAAGAAAACACGTGGATAGGTGGATTTTGTCTGCATGGGGAACAAATAAAAACAAATGCTAGTGTCCTAAAATATGCATCATCCTTCCTCTCAAATAGCATTGGGCCTTCCAAAATCACTCAACAGTGGGGTCTGAAGCCACCAGAAGAGGAACTAGTGAAGATTGAAATAATCAGTTATAATGAGGGGTAGAGGGTGCATATCCCAAAAGATCTAGTGATATTTCCCAATAGCCACACAAAATATGATCAAGGTGAAATTTCAACCAACAATAGCCACCTGGATAGATGTCCTAAATTTTTTTCACTAGGTACCTCAGTCAAAGTGTGGCATTTATACTTTCTTCCATAGAAATGAGTCATGGGATGGATCTCTTCCAAGAGTTGGGTGACTCAAGGGGGGATGCGCAGAACAACTGGACCTCATCCTTCAACCCTTCATGGGTATCTCCCTGCCTTATGGTGTAGGAACACTTGACTTGGAGGATTTGAAAGTTCCCTATTTTTCAACTTCTAATGTTTGAAAATGTGTGAACTAGATAACGGGGGGTTATTTGCATGCCTTCCCTCGAGATCCTACCTAGACTAAAAAAATTATTTTGCAACCTCATGTGGAGGAAAACTTAGTGAGTTTTTAGAAAAAATTTGTATGTGATGGGCTGATAGATTGGGTGTGTGAACCAATCTCGTTTGAATTAATGGGTGTGGATAGTTTCCAAAAGAATTAGTGGGACATTTCGAAATTCCTTTGGAGAAAACCTACTTACACCTCCATTATTCAAAGTAGAAATTATGTGAGTGAGGAATGACTTTGTGTGTGAGAAAGTGAAAAAGTGTGCCAAGTTTTTAATAAGTTAGGTGTGATATTGCAACATGTGGACTTCGTGTGGTCCTTACAAATATTTGTTACCTAGCTTACTAACTCTCATTGGTACAACCGTGCAAAATTTTAAAATCCCTAAAGAACTAGCATGTGGACATATGGGTCCTTTACAAATCCTTTGAACTCCCTAAATTTTGTTTACACTAAGAAAGCTATAAAAATATCCTAGATTGTAAGCATGTGGGAATGTATGGGCCCGTTACTTTGATACTTAAACCTCCCTAGATTGTGATGTAAACTAAGAAAGCAATTTCAAGAAACTATCCTAAGTTTGCAACATGTGGACATGTATGGGCCCTTACAACTTTAAGATTATTTCAAAAAACTAAGAGGAACCCTTAGGAGGGCTTTGTCCTCTCCTAAATATTTTTGTTAAGGGAGATGAAATGTCCCTTTAACCACCTTTATGATTCTCAAAATCACATTAGGGTGAGAGAGAATACCATAATCAAGGGTCAAAGTTAACTTCTAGTCCCAATGTAAGTGATTTATGTATGATAGCAATAATCTCAACTTAAAAATTTTACAAACCCAACAAGCCATCCATGTGGCAGCCAAAGAAATAGAGGAGAATATTTGGTTCTATTTTACTCCCTAAGTGCCTATGTTTATCTAACCTTTCATATTGGAAAGGATTCTAAGTGGAGTGCATTTTCCTTACAAAGTGTATGAAATAAAAATTATGAAGGCTAGGGGCCTTCAAATAAAACCCTTACAATTTTGAAAAGCTAGATTTGTGCATGGGTTACAATTATGACAGGTGCGCAGAATGCATAGTACAAATAATTTTGTGGTACACATAGTACATTGAGTGTGTGTCTGTGGAAAGGAGAATCCATGTACTTCCTGTTACACGTCGGGGGGGGTTCTGAGTGAAATACTCCTCATCCAGCTCTGAATTTTTCCTTTGGCAGGTTGGGCTAGGATGGTTTTGGTACCCGTAAGACAAATTGATTAAAAATAAGTTCTATATAAGATCAAATAGGGTGGAATTCAATATCTATCACCAATTTGGTCACCAACATGTTGTTTTGGTTTTCTCACTTGGGTGAGAAAAACAACAACACTTACATGTCTAGATGAGCCTGCTAGACAACACAAATATTTGTGAGTGGGTTAAACAATCCAAACACATGTATAAAAAAAGAAACAAACTAAAACAAATAATAAATTAAAGTTAGAAAGCATGAGAAACTTAGAACCATAAAAATCAACCAATGACCAACATAATTCTACCAATGGATCAATAGATTAGTAGGAAAAACACCGTAGAGACAAATGAGGACTTATGAGTCCCCTCTCCCTCTTTGGGAGGGCTCTTGAGTTCCCTAATGGAGATCTCTTCTTACAGTGGAAGAAAAATTGAAAATAGTGAAGGAAATCAATGCGTATTCCCTCAAGAGGTGAGTGGAATGGCATATTGCAATGATGCTTGAAGGATACTAAGAGAAAACATGATTCTTAAGGGATAATTCTAGCAAAAAAACAATATTATGAAGATCTTGGTTTCTTAGTGCACCCATGGCTCTTATTTTTAGCATTTCTTCAAAGGAAAATGTAATTGGTTCTTGGTGTGAACAAGGGGCCTTTTAGGGCACCCTCTAGTCCTTGACCAACCCCCCATTCGGAGTTTTCTCATATATGAAGGTCAAATCAGGTTCGGATCTGGTCCAAAAGTGGTGGGGGGGGGGTTGACAAGATCCATAAATGCGTCATTCATAGAAGTGTGTGGATTTTCTTATACACAATCACACACTTGGCACATTGTGCACTCTGAGGGATTTGTTGTCCTACGCACAATGCGCACTGTGCACGTGATTCCTTTGGTGAATTTGTGCATGTCAATTTTTGACCCAATTGTATAGTTTTTTTCCTTCGGAATGCATTTCAGTGTTGTAGGTGAACTAATTTCTGTTGCCATTGTTGTGTTTCTGTAACCATTTATGTGAAATGTTGTGGAATAAATTTTAGTGATAACAACAAGGACTATTCTTCTAATCCAAACATACATCCTAGAAGAATAAATGTCCTGGAACATTTCCCATCTGTAGAATGTCTTTCCATCATCACTCTGACTATCCATCTAGCTGGTAAATATTTTCAACACTATTGATAGTCTACATGGAAATCAGAACAATGTCATTCAATATAACACAACTGTGTCTATCCATAGTAGTACACAACTACTATCCAGTGGTAGAAAACCACACCAAGTAGCACACAACTATTTAATTAGATACACATAGTCACAACTAGTGGAACACATACACCATAGTAGCATACATCCATTTTCGAGAGACACATAATCTCCATATCAATCATATCATCTGATATCAACCTTCATAAAAAAAAATCATGATATAAACTAAGTAATCTGGGCCATTCTTCCACTCACATCTGTGAGATATGGAAGAGCATATTCCCTCAGAATGTAAAACATCAACCATGGGCTATTTGGACTATTATAATTAGGCATAGAAGAATAATTGTCCCTGATTTTTTTTTTATCCTGGACCATTCACCTAACTAGGCCATTCCTCTAGCACTAGTCATAGTGCAACCTGGAGAGAATGAGTTTGCCCTAGGAAATGCATGTCCTTGATTTCTGAACTTGGACCATTCACCTAATGGGGCCATTCCTCCAACACTAATAATAGTGCAACCTAGATAGAATGAGTCTTCCCTATTGAATGATTGTCTGGACTATTTCCTAATGGAAATGATTGTCCTTCACCAACCTCCAAAATAGACCATTCTTCAAAACTTCTCACAACTGTGAACTTCAAAAGAATAACTACCCGATGAGGCAGACCATTTTACTTGAGCACTAATCAAAGTGATTGCCAAGAAGAATGAATTTCCTAGACCATTCCCCCACACTAGACACAAGGGGAATCATTATCTATGGTACATCATCAATCTATAGAACCATTTTCATTATGAAAATGACTGTCCGATCTAGACCATTTTCCGAACTGGAAACTGCCTTTCTGTTAGAAATATCAAACTACTTTCCGAACTGGAAAGGAACTTCTCATCCTGGATCATTTTTCAAACTGAAAAATGACAGTATATAAATCAATAAAACAACAGTGTTCCCTCCCAACCTGGGAGTAATCTCTTCCTTTTTCAATAAGGAAGTCATCTCCACGAGCCCCAACTTGTTTCTTAAGTATGCAAACTTTTTCATCTTGGAGAGAGGATTTACCAAAATATCACCTATCTTCTCATCTGTGGAGATATATTGGATAACCACTTCTCTTTTTTGGACTTCATCACGAAGAATGTAATTCTTGATCTCAATGTACTCTGGTCTGTCATGGAATAATAGTTTTCTCTGAAGGCTTCATATAGCTCTGATCATTACAATATATCATGGTCGAATTCAACACTTATGTTTCCTGCTAGCTCATGACATCATGGAAAGGCTCAAACTAAAACATATCCAAGTAGCACTTCTTCTTTCATCATGAGAATTTTCTAGGTATTGGCAATCCATCATCCCATACTTCTGAGTAACTATTTTGATACACTATCACTAGTGCATTTGGGTCAAATTTCGACGGTGCGTTCAATGCAATTGCTACTTTCTATTGTTGGAAGACCGACAAACCTCGAACCCCCTCAAACGTCGTTTCAAAGGACATATTTTTTTCGACAACCTAGTTTTCATCGGTATTGTGACGTTATATGATGCCATGTGTCATCATAAATTGGATTGTCCAGCCCCATATTGACGTCGTAAGACTGACATCTAGGGATGTTTCAAACGTGGCAATACTAACATGTCAAACGTGGAAAGTGAGATGTTTCAGACGTGGCAAGACCGATGTTTCAAATGTGGCAAGTGAGACCTTTCAAATATGGCAAGACCGATGTTTCAAACGTGGAAAGTGAGACATTTTAGACGTGGCAAGAGAGATGTTTCAAAGGTGTCAAAAGAGATGTTCTTAAGGTGGCAAGAAAGACATTTTAAAGGTGGCAAGAGAGACATTTCAGAGGTGGAAAGAGAGACATTCTGAAGGTGGCAAGACCGATAGGACGAGGTATTAGCTCCGACGTGGTTGCCATGGGAGCAACACTCTTGGATGTGGCAAGAACGACGTCCATCAGGTGGCAACAGTGATGAACTGGAGTTACTAGCTCTGACGTGGTTTCTATGGGAGCGACAATCTTGGAGGTGCAAAGAGAGACGTCTTGGATGTGGCAATAGCGACGGGAAGAGAGTGAAAGATGTCACAATTTCCACCTTTGTGTAGGTATTTAAAAAAAAAATACAATATCAATATCAAGACCTAATAGTCATTCAATGCCAAAAGGAGGAGTAAGTCATATAGGTGTCATCTAGTGACCCACTTAATAGTTTCCTTAGGCTTTCCCTTGCACTAAAGGTTGGGTTTTTTATTTCAAGAGTGTCTAAGAGATAAAAAGAGCCAATATGGTGAATGAACTGACATTAAGTTCATACACATCTAACAGATCCTTCAAACTTTTACCCAATGAAGTATGTTGTCACAACTTCTATCCTAATGAGATTACTCTTGGTATCATCTCCACAAGCATGAAGACCTAAAATATGAGGTATGAAAAATTTGTGTATGGAAAATCACTTTAAAAATGAACTTGTGTCTAACTACATGTTCATCTCCTCTTCTCTAAATGACGTCCATAGAAGAACCATACAAAATTAATCAAACCTACCAACTAATAATATCATAACCATTATGGCATTTCAATGTCGAAGATAGACAAGTTATCACATATCAAGAGAACATCAGTTTCCCCGAAAAGCACTTCCAAAGTTTCTCCTCGAGGTTAAGAATTCTCAATGTTTAAGAACAGGAGTAATGATGAAACTGGACCAAACCATGTTCCAATGCCAAGTGTTATATGCTCTGTATAGGCCTTTCTTTTGTGTATGCCAAAGGGTTTGACATAACATTCATGGAGTACATGGACCACTTTCTTCAGATGAGGAAAAGATTTTGTATCACCTACAGTGTCGAGGATATATAAAACTTAACTAAAATGCCAACCTTTGAGATTCGTCCATGATTAATATCTTCTTAATTTTTAGCCTCGGAGGTAACCAAAGCAATATGTAAGATATTAACATGAACCTCCAAAATTGTGAAGCATAAGGTTAAAAGTCCAAACCAAACTACATAGTAAATAAATAGTAATATGGAAGTTGATATTTGTACGATGCTTATTTTATGAACTTGATGACTTGTTGAAGAAACTTTAGTTCAAGCCTTCAATCATGCCAGAGATACTCAAATCAGCATGAATTGGAAAGTTACCGACAGAAACTAAATTTGTTTAACTAAAATGCCAACCTTTGAGTTACAGAAATTTTGAGCTTCGTCCATGATTAAGAGCTCCTTAATTGAGCCTCAGAGGTGACCAAAGGAATATGCAAGATATTAACATGAACCTCCAAAAGTGTGGAGCACAGGGTTCAAAGTCTAAACCAAAATACACAGTAAATAAATAGTAAATATGGTAGTTGATGTTTGTACATTACTATTTTTAGGAAGTTGTTGACTTGTTGAACAAAATTTAGTTCAAGCCTTCAAGCATGCCAAAGATACTGAAATCACCATGAATGGACAAGTTACTGACATAAACTAAATTTTGATTTCATGCTATGAACAAAGAAATCAAGAAAGATCAAAAAGCATATTTAAGACCTAAATAACACAAGTCTCAAATTTTACCTTTGTGTTTGGAACGAAGCAAAGACACAATCAAACCCTAGTGATATCTGGGGAAGATTATAGTTCTTATAGATTGTACTTAGAGGGCATGTAGCTAAAAAGGACTTTAAGTATTTGTACTATAGACTACTAATTTCACTTTGTCAAAAAGGTTAGTTTGTTGAGATGAAGGACTATGAAAACAACCATTTGAGAAAGACATAGTAAGACTGTTATTTAATTCCATGCATACATATAAGTAAGTTATTTTTTATATAAACATTTTGGTGGATGGAAAATAAAAGTTTCCAAACCTTCTTTTCTATGATGAACAACAAAAATACATGGAAAACATCAAAGCCCAGCAGAAGAGACAAAGAAACCCTTCAGGAAAAAAATCTAAAAGCATGCCAAGAATATTCTCAACTACTGTGAAGAAAAGATACAAGTTATGGCCACTAGAGTAGCAGAATAAAAATAAAAATAATTATTATAATTTCAAGTTTGAAACTAGACCAACTGCGTTGTTGTACACCTGGTCTCCAGAGGTACACAAAATACAACATGACCAAAACCTTTGTACCATCTTTATGAGCATAGAGGTTCAAAGCTATAGCTGTATAAAATATGTGCTCCGTGACTAAGAACTTGTTAAAGATAATATCAACAAAGATGTATCTATACTGTAATATCCTATAAGTTAACAAAGTGAAGAATAAACCTTGAAAAAACCTTTTTTACACTGTCATTGGGAAATGGCTCAAGCAATCCAAAACACCTCAAAGACAAACATAAAAAAGCCATCACTTCATGATAACATGCTCAGCTAAACCAGTAACTGTAAGCACAAAGGCCTGCTTAATCTACCAGTCCCACTGAATTTTTACCTAAATCATAGAAATATTGAAGGCTTTCCCATCTTTTTCCCTTTATGTCACACAAAGCTTTGTTTGGTCCCAGCATTTGGAATAGCTGACCATATGCTTTCTTGTGGGATTTCTTTAGACCAATAAACCATCAAATTTGGATAGAAATATCATTGTACCTTATAGTATTCTATAAGATAACCAATGGCTAGTTCTCATGTGATAGGTATAAGAATGCAAGGAACATCAGCTAATAGCTATCAATCGTATTCCTTCTTGAAGAGTTCTAAAGATTTTAACAGAATTCAATTGAAAAGATAAAATCCTGGAGACCAAGCACGATACCATGCCTGAAATCATTTATATATTCTGACCATTTTTGTTTTGATGTCAATCATCTGTCTCATCCACACATCATTGTTGTGCTTTTGACCCTCCATCTCTGGAAGCAGGGCTTCCTTTTGGAAATCAGTAAGTTGTTCTATCTTGAGTTCCAACTTCCATGTGTCTGGCCCTGTATGCTCTGTTTCTTCGATTCTGTAATTAAATGAATTTAACATTGAGGTCTATTTTACTGTAATATAATACAAGAATGTAGGCATTTATGATAAATGAATGAATTGTCGAGTAAATAGATATAAGAGAATTGGGGGAGGAGTGGGAGAAACTACCTCACGCAATGGAAATTCATCTGCTTCATGCATGTGCACAACCTGGCCCATATTTGGCCTCTTTTATGCATTTGGATCAACACATCTTAGTGACACCAAAAGCGCCTTCTTGAGAGCTTGTGTAGATGGTTTTACTTCCAGATTTGGATCTAGAACTTCTTCAGAGCATCTGTTCCCTACCATCATCTTTAACCAATCAACAAGGTTCACTTGCAACATGAGCCCGTGTAATTATTCCAATGTGAATTTTATGAGTGTATCTCCATTTTTAGCCTCTTGGTTATACCTAGAAAATGCATACAGTTATAATGTAATATAGATGTACCTCTCCTGCAGATCTACCATAGTAAACTGGTTCTCGTCCAGTGATAGCCTCTAGGAGGAGGACCCCAAAACTATACACGTCACTTCTTTCATTCAACAGCCCTGTATTTGCATACTCTGGGGCAACATATCTAGAAGCAACAGTAAAATCATGGGTAAATTAAGTCATTCATTTCATGTCTGTAAAATCTCCAGTGTGCTACCAAAAATATCATTGAAGCACCTAAAAGTGTTGATTTTGACAGATTTTGATTATGTATACAAATCAATCAAACCAGCACAATACAACTGATGATAATATTAGTGTAAAAATTTAAATATCAAATAATGCAGTCCATCAGTGCCTGAATTTGCAATTCAATTTGATCTTCAAGCATAATCTAGACAAGAAATTCAGGAGCTAATAGAAATGTTTGCAAGACAAATAAACAAGAACAAACCAGCCAAATAGCAGTGCATAGAATTTTCAGTTAGAACTGCGAACATAAAACCAACCATAACAAAATATAACGCAAACAAATTCCAGAGGATAGAGTTTCCATGCTCACATAAAGAGCAATCTAATGAGAGAGAATTTAAGTAAAGCAAATCTAAGACTTCTTAAGAAATGCTAATGGTCCACCAATAAATTATGCCAATGCACAAACTTTAGTATAGTACAAATACTACAACATCAGTCAGGCCATGGTCTAGCAGCAAGATGGAATGCTTGCAGTGATGATGACCCAGGTTCAAAACCTAGAGGGCACACTCCCAGGAATAATGTTGTTAAGCAAGCATTTCAAGGTGTGGGTTGTGCTAATACAACAACACTGGTTCTCATAATAATGTGGTTGTGTTGTTAAGGTGGGCCTCTGTGCAAATGCACTCTTCTTTGTAGATGAGGCCTGGTGCAAGTCCCGAGTGACTTTGAACAATATAGATACTTTGCAGTCACGGCTTCATAGCCAAAGGTCTCTTGTTTGTATTTGGTGATCTCTTGTGAAGAGTTACAGACCCTACCCTCTCAGATCAAAAGGGATTTAACGACCAAAAAAGTACAAATATTGCATCATAAGTAACAATTTGAGCTAGCCGAAGGAATTTTGGTTGTATTGATGATATCTTGTGAGGGGTTTTGAACCCTCTCAGGTCCAAAGGGGTTTAACAGCCAAAAAAAGAAAGAATACAACATCATAAGTAACTATTGGAGCCATCAACTTCAAAGTTCAAAGTAGTAGAGGAACGAATTTCTGTTAAGGCAGTACATCCAATTGATATATACATATGAAATGCCATGTTATTCACTGACCTTTGTGCTGGGCATCTCCTTACTAGTGGTAATGTTCCAAAATAGCATGCATCTTCTGAAGATCTCATATAAAGACAATCATCATATTTTACCAAAGGCCCTTTAGAATCTTGTTTAGTAGTTCATTCATCTAATTACCTCACTCGAAACAAAATCATGAAAGATGTTAAAATGTTTTGTCAGAAGATTAAGTTTACATGACATCTCACTCAAAATCATTTTCTAGCCAACATAAGGGGCCCCTGTATGTACTACATGTGCCCATGGAGAGTGGACTTTGATGCCCTCAACGGTCGTGGATTTGACAACTTCTGGTTGTGAATTCCTGCCGCATAGGCAATGGGGTTGGGTGCAATTTGGAATTTAAGTCAATGGATTTTCCTTCTCAGCTCTGATGACGTGCCTGTGGATTTTCCTTCTTCAATAACCTCTTATGGTGAATATTCTCACTCTAGTACAGAATGCTCATGGCATAAAACATATCCTTAGCCAATTTCTTCTCTGTGATGTGAGGGGTTAGATGGTCCTTCACCAAATCTAAAACTATTTGTTTCGCCTTGGCTGCCTTGTTATGGTTGGCCAAGTTTGTGCAATCAATAGAAGCTATAGGAGTCGCTTTAACAATGACCCATAGAACAACCTTTTCCAAGAGCATCTGTAGTCTGCACTTCCAAGGTGTAAAGTTGGAATCACCTCCTCACATATCACACTATCCAAGACCGAGAGTAGTCATTCCTGCAACTACTAGAACACAACTATACCAAACAAACAGCTGGAAAACAAAGCAGATCAACACCTTGTCACAAGCATAGATTGTCTCTGTCAAGGACACAAAAACACTCCAATCACAGGAAAACTTAGGATATCACACCCTATAACCCATCACAAATATAGATCTCTTCAATCACTAAAGACACCTGAGCATCACACCTGCCGAAAGCCTCTGACAGCTACTTCTCACAGAGAATTGACGTCCTGGAAGATTTCAGGGAATGTACTCTGATACAATGTTAATTTTAGATCATGGTAACCAGATTTTTCATTCGAAATTAACCTAAACACTAGGTAGCTAAAAACTAAAAACCTCCAAAAAAATGAGCAACTTCTGAATAAGGTAATCTACAAACACATACTACCGGAAATACGAACAACACAAACAAAAAACTCAATTCTCAACACAGCATCCATCTTCTATTGAAAATTGAAAGAAGAATTACATCGCTATAGCTCAAAACACAAATAAGCTAACCAACACAATGGTCCACCCAACGTCTCCTATATAGACTAGGAGAAACTAGGATTACAATCAATGCTCTCCATCCTTGTGGAGGAGGCCCCACACATCCTTGGGGACATATCCCTCAGGGACATTCTAGAGGAAATGAAATATCGATCATAAATGCATGATGTGCTCACCATTTCAAGGTAAGAGTTGATGTGTCAAGGATGCCTTGAAAAAATGTACCAGAACCATAACCAAACGACAATTTCATGATTACTCACATTCTATCTTATGTTTCTCTGATTTCTATATGACGAATGGATTATACTTTAAACGTCATATGTTTATGTCATGAATATTGTTAAGTATGCTTTAGAAGTCATGTCCTTGAGTTCTGTATTTATTTCACACAATAATGAAAATATGCCACGAGACTCTGCTTGCTTGAGCATACCATGTTTTCATAAAAAAACAGTAACTCCAGAAAATTGTGAGAGTGGAGAATAATATAGATGTTAAAGGAAGTTTGAAAAAACTTCACATATGTAGTTTTGCATCATCCCCAAGGAAAATAATATCATGCAAAAAAGATATCTAAAGGTGATACCCTGTCATCTCAGCAAGCTCCATCTACTATTAAGTGATGAATAAGATGTGGATTTGAAACAACAATGGTTGTTTCCTAAAATTGGCTATGAACTATACAAGAAAGACACACAATATCCCTAAATAGCAGGAAAAAACAATAAAAAATTTATCATCCATTTCCAAAGAGATCAACCATAACATTTACCAGTAAAAAGT
>ML829049.1:113056-127151 GCA_009831015.1 Picea engelmannii | reverse complement strand
AAACAATAAAAAATTTATCATCCATTTCCAAAGAGATCAACCATAACATTTACCAGTAAAAAGTTCCTATAATATAGCATATTGTGACCTCTAGTTAGTATAAAGAATCAAAATATACGGTTTAGGATGTGCTTCACAAATTAATATAATTTTTTATCCAAAAATGCATTATCCCAAGTAGCCACAGTCTAGGAAATGCAAAAATTTGATCCCTGAATAATTTCTAGTTTCTAGCTTTAAAAAAAAATCCAATGCAAATGCAAATATTGGTGATGCACAGGTAAACCACCCTTCAAAAGTAGAATCTGAAGCAGGTGTAATCAAAGGCAATAAGAGGTCCCAACTGACACCACAAATCCTTCATATCTGAAAGTTGAGTAACATTGAATCCAGTTTATCATGCATGCTCGAAGGATGCTAGATATTCCACAGGCATTCTGCAAAAAAATGAAGAACATTAAATTCAAGAAATCCAACTCAACCCTTCAGAAGAGAAAATTTGGGAATGCTCTTAATTGCCTAATAGGAAACCTTTAAAAATATTTGGGAATGCTCTTAATTGCCTAAGATTTATAGAAAATTTTCCTAAAGAATTGAATCCTATAAACAATTAGGTTGTTGACTACTGAGCAATTTAGAATTATGTTCCCACATTGCCTCTGAAATAATTATGCATCTATATTGTTTAAGAACAAGTAGAGAGCAAAGGGTGTATGCATCATTGCCTAAAGGTTTCTATACCAGCTCTTATAGGTGGTACAATAGTCATGTCAAGGATAATGGATATAGATATAGATGATTCACTAGGCCTAGCTCTTGTCATAATGGACTGCTACTATAATAGGGATTGTATTAAGAGTATTTTTTTTACCACTGTTGTTATAGTTGACTGGTGGGAGACATTAGTAAAGACACAAATGATATATGGCACTCCTGAGTCCTAATTATTGTCTTATGTCTAGCACTGTACAACATGTTGTAATGAATTCAATCCGTTAAACACCCAGAATAACTCTATTTAGAACTGCCATCAACTGCCACACTTGTAATGTATTTACCTATTATGCCCTCAGCCAGTCATAAGTAGTACATTGTAGAGCGGAACATCAATAAAGTAGAGAACAATTGGAATGGGTAACATATGAGATTCTGTATCATGAGACCAAACTTTGATTAGACAGAAATTATGTGTTCAAATTTAACCTTTAACTGTTGCACTGCTAGACATGGATGAGTTTCTTTGAAGTTATCTCACCTATTGATACCATGCCTAGTAAAATTAAATACTATGAGAATTCAACATAGAAAAACAGAGTGAATACTAGAAATGAGTTAATAGAGTTATGGAACAAAAATATCAACCCTCGTGGAACAATTACATATCCCAAATTATTATTGTTTTCGTCTACTAAATAACTCTTATCTAAGTCTTTAAATTGTTTCTTTATCAGGTCTTATAATTTTTCATAAGGTCATGTTTGCTAAAGGATTCACTATTAGTACAAGACTTTTACATGTGGTGTTCTAAATTCCTAAAAAAACATAAGAAAATCTGGTGAAAAGTGTCAACAGTAACAATTTGTACTCCACAAAAGACGGGATTTCAATCACAACATGAAAAACGTGTCATGCAAATAATTGGCAAATAGACAAGAAAGACAGGATCCTAGGTTGCAGTATATCTAGATGAACAAAAAGATGGTGTAGTTGAGACTTTTGCTTAAATGCCATTATAAAGGACAAAAGACCTAGAATATTATCAGAGTAGTTTACAAAGATAAAACACTTGCTCCAAACTTGCTAGGCTTGACTATAACTGTAGCTTTTACAGCCTTACATACAAAAAGTATATAGATGTAGTGTCAATGCGCCTTTTGATTGGCGTTAGATATTAGATGGGTGGTCTAGACTCTAAATGCATATCTGAAAACTAATCAAAAGTTTAAGGTGAAGGTTAATATCAAAAGGATGCCTCACAGCAAACGAGGTACTGGCTAACTAGTGAGGTTGATGGACAGCTAAGCCATCCACCAAGGTTCAATTCTCATGGTTCAATGGAAGTTTCAGGAAATGGAAGTTTATTTCAGGGAGAGAATCAACTAGTGTCACTTGTAGAGTTCACACATCCTATTCAGATTCAAGTTCACATAAAGATACCATCCATGTAAAAATCATTTCACATCATTAGCTCAACAAAACATTGATTCCCTATAAAATAACTTGTGAGCAATATCCAACACTCAAACATATCATCACATTCATGTTAGCTAATTGATGAGTAGGAAGTAAACCAACAAAAAGCATTAACAAAGCTTACCAGACAGTTACCACCATAGTTCTTTCTAATCCATACACTTAGAAGTGCAAGCATCACAGGCAACTTGGCATCTGAATTAGTCTCTAAAGCTTGATCATAATATCATTTTTCCAAGTGCAAATCAAAAGGAAGGCCCTCTCCATGTTCATGCATGTATCCAAGTTTGAACATAGCTTGGGCATTTTCCTTGGAATGAGCATGCATGTAAGCCTCCGCAACATGCTCAAAGTCTCTGTCAATGCCATGCAAAGGAAGACATAAAGTCAAGAGAAAATCTCATGACCTATAAAAGCTGCCATGGCATTCATATTGAGATCCCTAGAGAAAAGAGAAACTCACTCTACCATAACAATAGGCATCCCCAATTAAAAGTGCAGCATGCTCATTACCCTGCTTTGATGCATGCCACCAAAGGGTGTGCACACGTTGATGTCGTTCAACATCACTGCAGAAGCCTGACTTCCCTATGCATATATCATATTCCCCAAACTTGTCAAGAATCCATCTAGCATTAGTCTGTTCAACCTCGTATCCAAGTTCAACAACTCTTGAGTACAATAGCAGAGATCTGCTAGTTTGGCCTTTTAAGTAACACTCTAAAGCCCATCTTAACAATGATCCCCAAGGTCCTCTCTCTGCAACAAGCTTATAGAATGTAGAGGCCTACCACCAAAGTAGAGTCTTTGTTAACATTAGCATTAATACTGCAACCTTGACCAGTTAAAACAAAGAATCTTTGTTAAAATTGGTATTACTTATTAGACTTACTTATTACTGGCAAGTTAAAACTGCTTGGTTGGCATCACTTAATACATGTTAAGTGAATAATTATCATCATTACTAACCCTTGTTTGACTAACTCAATAAAAAGAAAGAACACCCATAAAAAAATGTCAAACTCATTATCTACAAAGTCAGATAAACCTTATCATTTTAAGATACAAGACTTTGTAAAAGAACCTACAAAACTTGTAGAAAACAGGAAAACCCTCTGTCAAATTCTGAGCAGGTATGTTAAAACTTAATAGATATTGGACAATGCACTTATGCATTTGACAGTGCTCTCATGTGTGACTTTTACTTATAATTTTTTTTGCAGGCTTTTTGATTTTTGTATGTGATGCTTGCTTCTGATTACTTGTTTCCCCCCTACTTCTGTAATGTTATCAACAACATTACAAAGTGCCATTGTGTCTTTGTTTTTGTGTTTTTTTTCTTTTCAACCAGTTGGTTACCACCCAAACCCTTATTTTTAGTGATGAAATTCATTTAGGTTGTTCTGCATCATTCCAAGTTCCATTTAGTGGCTGATGTGATTGGATTTCCTCTATTCTACCCAAACAATTATTTGAGAAAGGTTTTCCTTATTTTTCTGCTTCTATTTGATCTTACAACAGAGCAGAAAACAAAAGATGGTCCCTTTACAAAATGATCATTTATAAATCTATTTCCACATATTAACAATAATGAGGTTCTGTTGGTAGGATTTACATGTGCTAACGTTGATAACATGAATAGGTGGAGTGTGATCTTTCCTTATCACATAATTTCATATTATTCTTTTCCAGTAGCAGTTCTATTTTTTAATCAAGGATCATCAATGTTTTGGTACACATGCAAGGGCTATAAATTTATTTTAGTTGAGTAGAGAAATCAATGATGGCTTCAGAGGGCATGAGAATAAAAAAGAGAAATGTTTTTTGTGTTTTGATCGGCAATCAGTGACAAATTTGGGATTGAAATACTTGAGCAGCAATGGCAAGATTATTCTTATTTCTTAGAAGCTGTAGGTTGTATTTTTCTTTTACTAATTGGTCCAATTTCTTGTAATTTGAGATGTGTTGGGAAACATAAGTGAATCAACAGAGAATCTTGAGTTGGCCCTATAGAAAAACTACTAGAGACAGATGTCAAGCAAACAATAAATCATGAGACATACCAAGAACTGGGAAATGTTGGAACTTCACCTGTTAACCCATTCATTCACGAATATAGGATTTCTAACAAAGTGGAACCTCAAATATTTTCTATTGAGGGAGGGAATGTGCAGACATCTGAGCAACTGAACAATGGCTCTACAGGTGATAAGCTTATTTGGAATGTTGATAGATACTTTTTTGTATGTTTGTTCTTATATGAGATTATATTGACAGTTAGACTGATTAATCTGCTAAGTCCTCCAACAAAGAATGATGTTGTAGTTGTTTTTTGTATGTTTGTTCTTATATGAGATTATATTGAAAGTTAATGTAGACTGATTAATCTGCCAAATCCTCCAACAAAGGATGATGTTGTAGCTATAGACTATAACTGTGCTCATGAATGGAATTTTGAAGTGTTCTCACCTTGTTATTGTATTCACCTGTATTAAAACTTGCATTTGTAATCAATTTTTTCGGTATTGGTCTATGAATTATGTGTTAATGGGATTAGGCTGTTAGATATTGAAATTTGTACCCTCTACTCGGATAGAAAGTTGAAATCATTAGTGAACCGATGGATTTAAGGGATGTGTAATATGAGTTCCATGGAAAGACATGGTGTGATGCCTCAAACCAAGATCTAGATGGGGTACTAGCTAACTGGTTGAAAACAAGTGTACAGTCTGGGCTTGTTGACTGTTGGATTTAGATTCTTGTTTGAAATGAGTCAAGAGACACCTGTAATAAGTAGTGTCATGGATAACTCGAAACCTAGGTTACTGTGTGTACTTAAGGGGTGTCAATTTGTGTTTATAGCATGGACTTGCTACTTAGATTGATCTTTGACATAAACGACCACCAAGGTTGGATCCCAGGCTATACCATTGAACGCTTGTTTTGTGACTCACTACACCCTTCGATGTAAACCAAGTCATACAACTTAACATTGTAATAGATGACTGCTATATACGATGGGAATGGTTGCAACATTTGGTTTTGGTAGGAGATTTTTTTCATAGAATCAGGTTTGAGAATGGGGTTTAGAGGATCGCCAATGCTACCTATTATCCACTATTACATCCTGTATCAATCTTTGTAGGGAAATAAGGACTCATATGTGGTGTTGTACCTAACTATAGTAACCAGAAGAGGCCTTTCCAATCACAAACTCCAGCTGAGTCAAGTAGATGTAGACACTAAAATAACCGAGTCATTCCCTTCAAAGGTCTTGAAATCACTCCCTATATATGGTGGTCTTAAAAAAGGTACATTTGGTACCATAGATAGTGCCCGGGCACAATGATCGAATTTACATCTTGACTCATACCTTCCATAAAATTCTTAGCATCTATGTGTATGCCATCTTATAAGATTGTTAATATGATTAGTTATAGATGTAATGGAAGGACTGCTAATACTTGCACAAGGTCAGGGTGAGGGTTGAATAGGATTACTGAGCCGACCACGAAACCCTTTTTATGTTAGTCTGCACTCTCCTCAAGCCATGGAGGTATGATAACTTAACATAATTCTATTAGCAAGCACTGTGTTTATAAGGGCTCCAAGCTGAGGTGAGATGGGTTTCTTTTTACTCCATCATATAGCAATTATGATAGGTTTGGAGAGTCTATCTTCTCTTATCTTTCAATTACAAGAAAGATAAAACTATCATTAAATGAAGGAATCCTGAAATTTATATAATTAACCAATCTATGTAATCTGGATTGCTTAGAAATTTGTTTTCTAATTTCATTTCAACCTTAAAAGATTGACTAAAATATTGCAACATAAAGTACCGCATGACTTGTAAAAGTCTGTAGATTGTAGAAATATGTTGAAGCCTAGCCCTTTCGCACATCTTAAACTTCTGTGATAGTCTATGACCTACCACTACAAAATCAAAACCACAACTAGCACTTATTAGGACATTAGTTTCAAACAATTCATAAAGGGAATCTATAGAATGGGGTTGTTAGTGCTACAATAAGGGTGGTGTAGCCCAGGGAATGCTCATTACTAGTTGCTAGAACCCCCAAGAGCTTGTATATTGCTGATGGTATAGACTCTAAAACTCTCCTTGTTAGTGTCTAACACAACAATACTAGACTCTACCCCATCCAAATAGTGTACAATATAGGAGATTCATGCATACCGATATCTTACACCAAATTCTTCTCCCTTTATAATTTCACATTGGGAGATGATTTAAGTTAATCCCATTATGTCCATTAAGGTTGTTTTGAAGTACTTGAATTGACTTCTACATACATGAGGGGACAATGGGAAAGATTGGGAGGTCGCGGAGATCAAATTTCAAGAGATCACACATGCAGGGAGGATCATGGTGATTCAACCCTTAAATGGGTTTGCCTGCATGAGATGATGTTGCAGTGATAGGTGGAAGGTGTTGGATGTTTTGTACCAAACTTGGATACAATTAGACTTAATGGTGGGTAGGGAGTGTGTGCACTTTTCCTATTGTTGATTTGACTACAAGGTTGGGGTGGCACAAAAAAGGAATTTGTTGATAATGAGAGTGGGATGTGACAGGTGGTTTTGGCAGGGAGTTGTTGCACATCACCTACCGGTGATGGCACTATAGTGTTGAGTTGTAGGGAAAATGACATTGTTGTTAATGAGACTGACTAGGGAAGGATGTGGCAGTTAGGTGGTTGTGGACATTCATTAATGCTAGTAATTTGAGTGGATGGGATTGCTAATGTAGAAACAACTGACATGGTTGTGGTTTCAATGTGGTTGTCATCTTGACTATAGATGTAGAAAAGACTAATATGTTGTGTGACTAGACCATTAGTATCCATAGTGTTGTTGTTGCGACAACTAGAGTTTGTCAGTGAATTTTTCGACCTTCACTTTGTAGAGTGGGAGGTTGATGCAGTTACTTGAGAAAGCACCAGTTCAAAGTTGAGTGCAATTATTGTTGGGCATGCATAAAATGGAAGTTGGGTGTTATTACTAGGCTTGCATGGGTTGTATGCTAGGAGCAATTATTGAGAATGCATGAGATGGAAGATGAGCATGGTTGTTCTAGGCATGAATAGGTTGAAATCCCAAAACAACATAAGTTATTAAACTTTTTGGTGATCAATCCATATTTATCAAAAAATTATCTCATTTATCTTAAGCAATAACCCATTGGTTCTTGTTACTACCTTCATTTTTTATTTTTATTTTTTTCGTATCTTTCAATACAAGCAACATATTGTCCCACTCTCAACAACAAGCAATGAATGAAATTATTAAGTTCATCTAGCACACAGATAAAACATAGAAGAGGGTGCAAACACAAAAACTGATGACCAAGCAGGTACCATCAAAATAAGAGGAAGAGGCTTACTGCTATGCACTTCATCGTCATGCTCAGGCAACTCCTATTTGACATCACTGCATGACAATAAAAAGAAGCATCAGAGCTAATGATGATGGATAGACAAAATTTAAAAGATAGATTAAAAGGGGCATCCCTCTAATCCCATCGATATGCTCCCTATAATACTTACTAATGGTTGGTATATCACAAGCTGTTTGGAGGAACCTAAAACCGACACAACTGTTACCTGTGGTCACCTACAACCAAGAGGACGAGATTACAACCAGGCTGCAGATCGCAGAGAATACATACTATTGTTAGGAAACTGAGTAGTTGTTAATTTATGGACAGAGAAATTGCCATCAAAACTGTAGAAAAGAAATAAGAAGGCCAATAAACTTATCTCAACCAAAGAAACAGAAGGCCAATAAACTTACCTCAACCAAAGCAACCTAGAATGAATTAGTCTCATTTGCAAGCACAAACAATGCCTCTATTTCATTGGGGAAAGTGGAAACTGGCTGAGGCCATCACTAAAACTTGATCAACAACACCTCCACATCCATATGCAGAAAATGGAAAAGAACAAAAAGTGAACCCTAGTGAAGGAAAAAAGGAAGCAAGTACAAGGCATATTATTTACACAGATATGTAATTGTTTCAAAAGAAAAAATCTCAGCAAGAACATATATTACAGAACAACAAACATCCTCCTATCTATAAATTTGATAGATCTTGGCCTATGAAGAAATATTATGCTAAAAAATGACAACAACTATGGAATTGGATGAAAATACTTAGAGGAAAATTGTCTTGTAGCAATGTTTATCCATGGGTTACAAGCGAGCGGAGAGGTATTAAATTCCTGGAATATGAATCTCAATGTTTTGTGATTTTTTTTTCGGTTTAGTGTGACATATTTGGGTTGTCGAATGTGCCTAGGAGCCACTAGCACAAACCCATCTAAGATCAGTCTAATATATATATATATATATTGTCTGAGGCTGGGAAGCTCAGGGTTGTACATTTGGATTTTTAATATTTGATATAGAGGCTATTTGTGTGAACTTTAGATATGCATCTTTTAGTTTTTAAACATCCATAGATATACCAAAAGATCAGGTTTAGATGAATCTATACTAATGTCCATATTCAACATACCCAATGCTCCATTACACGCTCACAGAAAAATAAAATAGTTGATAGATCAACCCAACTGAACAAGTTGTTTGGAACTTTCAATATATTGGTAGAATCATCTCCCCAACTTCACACTCGACCACCCCAGCGAGTAAAGAGTAGAACATGCTGACAATAAGCTTCATATCCTTTTGTAGGACCTGTTCTCTACTTGGAAATGAAATGGGTCCATGGGACTTTCAGATCATTAATTTACATGGACCAACAGCTGCATAATAGCTTGTTGTTCCACATGGAATTATCGCATTATCAACTATGTTACTCCTCTATACTACCCAACATAGCACTATCCAACTTGTTACTCCCGAAGTTATCTACCATTGCAGAAAAGGATTCCATGCTTAAGTTTGGATAAAGTTACTCCAGAGATATAAGACCTCAAATGCAACACCATGTTGCATAATCATTACAAAATTCTTGAGATCTCATCAAAATTATCTGATCAGTAGAGTAGTAATAAAAACTCCAATCCTCTAAATCCATTTCTAGGATTGATATTTTAAAATGAGATCCCCATGATTAAGAAGTCTTGTACATAGAAAATTACTCCATTTGTGCTTATGCCAATACTTACGTGCGATTAAGGATTTTAATCAAACTTACCAACATATTCAAATCCTTCTAGTCTAGATTTGGTTTCAGCAGCTGCCTCAGAGTCCTCATCAAACACCAGAACCCTGAGGCCTTTAGGAAAATCCTTCCACTCTACAACACTTACCATTCTTACTTAAACATGAAAATTAAACCAGATGGATGTCGATAAACATGTAAATATCGTTCATTTTCATCATCATAGTCAGTTGATGAGCACAAAGAGGCAATCTAGTGGTCTATCATGGTCAACTGACATCCCACAAAAATGGTTTCAGTTGTAGACAAAATCCTCTCCAGTTAGAAAACAAGAAAGCATACAACATTTAAAGAACAGGGCTCGAGCATACCGTCCATATTTGTTTTTCCATCGAATATCATAGGGCATACAACATTTAAAGAACAGGGCTCAAGCATATTGTCCATCTTTGTTTGTCCATCGAAGATAAGAGGGCTTCACATTATAAAAGACAAGAATAACAATAGCCACATTTAAAGAACAGGGCTCGAGCATACCGTCCATATTTGTTTGTCCATCAAAGATCATAGGGCATACAACATTTAAAGAACAGGGCTCGAGCATACTGTCCATATTTGTTTGTCCATTGAAGATCAGAGGGATTCACATTATAAAAGACAGGAATAACAATAACTAGAGACTTCAAGAAGCTATGTATGGAATGGGCACGTATCATGTCTTGCAAGCTATCTAACAATAACCAGAAAATTAAACAACTTTGGAAGGATATGGGCAACTTCTCTGCAAGAACAGTCAGCAGGAAGCCCCTCAATAAATATTGTATTGGAGGATTCATCAGGCTTAATATGGTCAGGTAGCCTGAAAGATGAACTAGATGAACCAAATATTGCACTGTTAGGTAGTCTTAAAGATGCATCTGTCCTGGAAAGAGCAGGATCTATGCCAACCCCTCCTTGTCTCTGCCCCATCAAAACTGGATCATTCAAAGGTGCCAGTCCTAAAAAACCTACACTTGCAGCTACCCCACCCAAACCAATTCTAGAACCACCTCTTGGACCTACTCCACCAGATAATCCACCCACCCCAATTCTAGAACCACCACCCAAACTGCTAATCTCACTTGCAGTTAAACCACCCACACCATATGGAGATATCTACATAAAATTACATTTGTGTTAACTTTACACAATCCATTCTACTCACAAATGAGAAGTTAGAAACTTAAAACAACAGTTAATATTAGGTAAATTACCTCATTTCATAGAGTTTCAGAAGGATCCCCAAGAGGGTCATGTGTCCTCAACATTGAATGACCAATTCTTTCATTGAGCTGAGGGTTTTCACGAGGCAGATAACTAGGAATATCACGACCAACTGGCTGAGAGATCTCACGAGGTAGAAATCCTAGAAACTCACAAGTGACCACTGATAGATCTAGTCATTTCAATCTACCAGAAAGACATGCTGGAGCTCTATTTTCACATTTGGAAATGTATGAATGATGTGATGTTTTCAAAGATTGATTTTTCTCCTACTTCACTAACCAAATGAAATGCACCATATATCATGATCACAACATGTATACAAAAACGCACAATAAATATAGCTTCGATCAGACTCCTTGCAACAACTGGTGGACAATGTGAGATCAAGCCCCTATAGTTGAGAGAGTTCCTCCATGCAGTGAATAAGAGTTTCCAAAACAAGAAGTGGTGAAAGAGAGTAGCGAGTAAAATTCATAGCAGTGACTGTGCCTATCCTCAGTCTCATGAAAAAATTGCTAATTATCTTTATCCCAAGGCCATTGTAAGTACAGAAAATACATCCAATTGGACTGATGTTGGTGACAGTATTCCTGATAAGAAGAAAATAAAGAAGGGACAAATAAAAGTGCAGGTGTAATAGCATTTGTTTAGACTTAGATTTTGAGAAATGACCACCAACTTCTCTTGCCTAGAAGGGGTTTATTAGTGAGAACACAGGATTTCCATCGACTGTTTGACTGTATAGTTATAGAAGTTGCATCAAGTCCTAGTTTCTGGTATCATTGAACTTTGGAAGTGTTCTATTCAGATTTGCTGCATACTAGTGCCTTGTGATATTTGTTGTTTGGACAATCTCAGGTTGCATGCTATATAGACTACTTAGTTCTCTAAAGTGGATTTTTGTGAAATTTCTGTAAAATATATGTGGCATTTAATGTCTTTCACATACTGACTGTGTTGGATTTTGAAAATACCTTCAAAAAAAAAAAGTTGAACTTCATGCAGCTGAGCAAGCTGGTCTTATTGATTTTGTTGCTTCTGTACTTTCTGCTTCACATAGATCAAAGCCAGAAGCTTGTCAGACAACAATCTCACTGCGCCAAATTCGGAAAGTGGTGTTAGCATTAGCTGCCAACCGTAGCTACTTCTTGGCCCACAATCTCTTGCCACCTCTTATTCCTATGCTATCTACAACTCTTGAAAATTACTGTACAATTGCAACATCAAACAATAGTTACAGTGGGGCTGCTGGAAACTCCATTCCTACGTCATCAGATAAAATTTCTGATGAAAAATTAGAAACAATAGGTGAGGTGTTGCAAGGTATTTTGTGGTCCATTATAGCTATAATGGCTCATGCTTGCTCCGAGCACCAACTACAGATGCAGGATGAAATGGCTGAATTAATTGTGGCATGTAAAGTTATTCAAAATTTGCATGACTTGTTTTCTCTTTTTGACAGACCTCAGATAGAAGGAGCTCCCTTCCCAGCCCCTGTATTGTTGGGATTAAATTTATTGAGGATTTTGACGTGTCCAAGAGGACATATTTCTTCCATAGACTGGGAAGCACATTCAGCTACTATGGCAAGATTTCCAGGAGTTCAAACATTTGGAACTGCAGATTATGAGGGAAATGTGGTTTCCTTGCAGGGTTCTCATTCCAATAAAGGCCCAAAAAAAGAAGTTGAATTTAGTCCCCCTCGACACATTCTGAAGGATACCCAGATATTTGAATTCATCTATAATAAAAATGATGAAATGGAGAATGAAGTGCCTAGTGTGGGGGAACATGATAGACTTTGTAGTGTTGTCCATGAAAATGATAAAGACATTAGACTGTTGGAGTCAGTGGTGTTAAATAAGACAGTGGTTGGGATGGAAAGTGGCACTGCTGGTGAATGCACAATATCTTGTGCCTTGCAAAAGAGTACCGATGAGAATCCTCTTGAAGAGACAACTTTTGAGCCAAATAATCCTTTACCACCTAGTGTTGTTGATAAGAAATTTTTCATAAGAAAGAAAATCGTAAAGGCAGTAGGAGGAATGCCTGATCGTTCTACAACATTTCTAGTTTTTGTTATAGCTGAAACTGGCTTAGTAGGTCCACCGTCATTGCTGACGGCTATTCTTTTACAGGCAAACCCTCGGTCAAATTCTGAGCAGGTATGTTAAAACTTAATAGATATTGGACAATGCACTTATGCATTTGACAGTTCTCTCATGTGTGACTTTTACATATAATTTTTTTTGCAGGCTTTTTGATTTTTGTGTGTGATGCTTGCTTTTGATTACTTGTTTCCCCCCTACTTCTGTAATGTTATCAAAAACATTACAAAGTGCCATTGTGTCTTTGTTTCTATGTTGTTTTTCTTGTCAACCAGTTGTTTACCACCCAAACCCTTATTTTTAGTGATGAAAGTCCTAAGGCACAAGTAGGACCCTAGGGGCACTATAGAAGGACCACCTACTGTCACCACAATAGCTCCTTCACACACTTTTGGATGGCTCTCCTCTGGCACAAGGGGGTATCCCTAAGAAAACTTAAGCTTATAATATAATAGATACAAGGAATGGTAATACAACTTAGGAGGAAAAATTTGATTATTGTTTTGTTCTTGAATAAATTCCCAATCCTCCAACAACCAAGGCTATTTAAAAAAATACAATTCTCCCTCACCCTAATACTACCAATGCCTGTGGATTTGGTATCATATCACATGGGTGATATTTGGCTTGTTGTTGTTTTCTATGTGATGTTACAAGTTATATTTACGGTTTCATATTCTTATGTTGGGATTGTGTTCACATTAATACTTTTCTTAATTGTGTGTGTGTGTTTGTGCGTTAAACATCACTATTGGGTGTGTGTGTGTGTCACTGTGTTGTGAATAATCCCACATGGATAACAATTTTAAGATGGAGATGGTATACAATCCATTGCTCACACCAAAATTTTGCCAATCTGGAAGATGGCTTTGGGCTACAAGTCCCTAGGTTGATGTCATGGCATCCTCCCTCGCTCTTGAACTAACATTGCTGATAGTTTTGGTGTCATTATTTGTGGGCCATCTTTGGATTGTGGTTGTTATCTATGTGCCAAAAACTTTGTTGATCTGGACACTATCTTTGGGTGCAATTCCACAGGTTGATGTGATAGCATCCTCCTCGACTCTATTACTAACATTGTCGATGGTTTTGGTGTCATGTCTTGTGGGTTGTCTTTGGCTTGTGGTTGTTATATATGGTGATGTTACAGTCTATCTCTACAGTGACATATCCCTATGCTGGAATTTCCTTCCACATTAACACCCCTCTTCTTAATTGACTGTGTGTGTGTTAATGTCCAGGAGGAGTAGGACTCCATCATGTGCAATGATGTGTGAGAGGTGGTGTCGAGGCCTAAGGGGAAGTCAGTTGTGACTTCCAGGTGGTTGTATAAGACCAAGTATGTTGTAGATGGAAACATAGAGAAACACAAGGCTCGATC
>ML829049.1:94213-106534 GCA_009831015.1 Picea engelmannii | reverse complement strand
ATCATAACCCCTTGACCCACTAACTTCATCAAAACATACCCACTAATCCATTAAATATGTAACTTACTAATCCCTTAACCCATGACCCTCCTATTACATTCACTCTAGTAACCAACTAACCCTTCACCCTTATTGACGATATTCATCTCCATTGACCATTGTTGACCATGATTGAGCATAATTTATCATGTTTGAGTATAGTTGACCATAGTTAACATGGTTGACTCATATTGACCATCTTAATAACCTACACTTGTTCTAAACCTGCAACTAGCACACTAGTTTCCATTAAGGCTTAAGGAAGCTTTTCTCATGATACCAGTTTACTACTCACTTGGCATCCAACCTCTCAAGTACTCAATGCTCTGAAACTGAAATTTTCATGATGGTCCCAAATAGATTCTAACCCTTTACACACTATAATCATTTACCCCTATACCTCATGACATGAAAATCACACCCTAAAACATTCTAACCACTAACTACTATGACCCCAAAGCGATGTCGTTATTATAGAAAACTTGTTGCAACATCCGTCAAATGCAACATATTTATAGATTTTGTAATGTTGCAATTTCGACGTAAAAAAAACCTTAGTGACCATTAGTATTTTGACTTGGTCAACATACTAAGGTGATCGTTGGAGGGGAAAACCTAGTTTCCAAAACATCGCAATTGCGACATCAATCTTCACAAATGTGGCAAGAACAACGTTTATGTCACAAACGTGGCAAGAGAGACGTTCCAGTGGAAAACGTGGCAAGAGAGACATTAACGTGGCAAGAGAGATGTCAACGTGGAAAGACTGACGTTATCAGGCAATATGAACTTTGTTTTCTTAAATTTCCTCTATTTTGCGACAATATGGACAATTTTGTCCATAACGCCACAAATAAAACGTCGAAATTTTTACAATATGTATTAGTGTATCTCTGTCATAGAAAGTTTTCACCATCCTTCTATTGTATATGAGATACTCTGCATCAAGTTGTTTGAATCCATACAAGGTATTCTTATATCTGCATGCATGGGTCTCTTTCTGGTATAAGCTTCTTTCTCACTTGCTTTATTGGGAAGAATAATCTTTTACATGTAAATTCCAATCCATGGATACTACAAGAGGTATATCTAGAACGAGTTATTATCATAGTCTTCTCCCTCCTTCTAGAAGAAGCTTTGAATCTTGCAATGCTTCCATTCATAAGTATTTTTCAAACTATTATTTATCATAACTTCCATTTCTTCTTCTCGATTTATTTTTAGCAAGTTCAAGCCAAGTTGGTAGTCTTTTTTATTCTCGGTATAATAACTAGTTGTTCTAAATTTTTCTTTCATTCTTGAAATCTTCATGTTCTTCCTCATGTTTCTCTTTAGCTCGTGGGTCCATGGAGTCTTCTATATATTCCATTCCTTGAAGATTCTAACTTCTTCCTTTCATCATAGGATCATGGATGTATATGAACAACCAAGGATAATTTAAGGATTATTTTCGAAGAAGACTTCTTCTAAAGTCAAACTAAACACATGTTGCTTTTCATGGCTGCTACGTTCAATGGGAACATGGATAGATACTTCATATTCCTCAATGGATCATATTATTTAGGATTATCTCCCTCCTAATCATTTCTTCATGCATGAATGCATGCTCTTCTTTTGGAATTATGTAATCATATCCTTCCATCTAATATAGTCCATGCTTGTATCTGCAATCTTATTTCCTTCTGCAAGGTGTCACAAGTATTTTTCTAATTTCCTTTGTTTTGACTTCTTCTGGGTCTCTTCAGGTTTGATTCTGATTTCAACTTGTCTGGAAGTTATTACTTATATAATAGCTTCCACAGGAATTGTTACCAAATATTGTCAACATACTTCATCTTTTCATGTGTATTGCTTGACTTGTAGTCATCATAATAGTAATCCTTATCCTTTTATTCTTACATAGGTATTGTTTCCCTTGAATATATTTTATTATAAGAAATAGATATACATGATATGTATAGGAACTATGTAGACATGATATATACAATAACTTTGAATAATATTTTTACCTTGACTTAGAAGAAGAAGTTTGTTTTATCCTGCTTGCCTTTATTTGAGGGTTCCCTTTCTTTGACCACTATTGCTTCATTTGTTTCCTTCCTTTTATTTAACTCAAGACAGTGGTTCCTGTAGTGATCATATTTTCGACAGTTGAAGAATTGTATATTTGACATATCCTTTTCTTGATTTGGTTTCTTCCTTGAGCCAAACTTTTTCTTATTCCTAAAATTCTTGAACTTTGTTTTGAAAGCTTGATCATCGTATTTCTTTTGGGATTTCTCTTTTGCATTAATCCTTGAATATTCTTGTGCACAACAAGTCTAAAGTTATTCAAATGTGGGATACTCCTTTCTTGTGTTCATTCTTGCGAAAAATGCATCCTAGGTCTTGGGAAGACCATTGAGTACTATATTTACCAGTTCCTTCTCTGAAATGATTTCTTCAATAGCTTGTAGTTGATCTCTTAACTGATATATTCTCACAAGGTATGATTTTATGCTATCATCATCATTCATTTTCATGTCACAGAGCTCATTCTTCATAATCATTACTTGTCCAATATTTCTCACTGAGAAGAGGTTAGTTAGGGAATCATACATCTTCTTAGATGAGTCAATATGAGAGATGTAGGGTATCAAGTGGCCTTTTACAGAGTCCACTATAATACTCATGGAATTGATGTCATTGTCTTTGAACTTCTCCATAATTGCAATGTTCTAAGGTTCCTTCTCTTTTACTTCTTCAAACTATGGTTCCACGATCTTTCCTTTCATGATACCCAACACTTTATTCTTTGCAAGGATGAAATTGATCCTTGTCTTCCATGCTATGAAGTTAGAATCCCCTTCTAACTTTTTTTCTGACTTCATAGACTAGGTCATGACTTCTTTGACTTGGTCAAACTTTGACTTTGACCAAAAACTCAAACTTGACGTCTTAGCTTGCTAAGAGTACCAGGAGGTGTGCTAGGTTAGGGAGCACTAGACTATCCATAAATTAGGTCAATATATTCAATTAAGGTGCATGAACAAGAGGGTTAGGGTTTCATTGCTGCAACAAAAACTTTGACTGCAACTACAACTGTAACTAAGAAAATCATCCCAATCTATCTTCTAGTGGTTATACTATCCAAAGATAGTGTGGGCCCATAACTTTTTAGAAATAATAGGTGTGCTCATTTAATCATAAAAAATATATCAATATTTTCACCCAACCATAGACTAAAGCCACCCCCAAGCACCTTAACCTTGACAGAGAATAACTCCAGAAGAAAACTAATATCCAATCAAGTTAGAGTATCACTCTCCATAGTTAGCATACCAAGAAGAAATTCCAAACCATACCCAAGAGAGAGTCCAAGACTGAAATTGAAAATAAAGTTGTAGTAGTTGCAACTGCAACTACTCTCCAGACTTGCGCACAACTAAATTTCTGCAGTTGCAAGTTGTGTGTGTCTAAATGAGCTATCAAATCCTATATTTATACTACTCCTCCTTAGCCATCTGGGCCAACTTCTCATTCTAGAGGATAAAAAATCAATATCAAATATGTCCTTTAGCCAACTTGTCTTCTAGGGTTATGTCCAATGCTTTAGGGTTTCTTCTTGCTTCCTAGAATATTCTATTCTTATTAGGGTTACACGTGGAGGTTAATACCTCCCACAGCTACCATCATATCAACATCACCGACAAAAACTTAGTGTAAATGAGAAGGTTGGCTCATGATGAGACCTCATTTCTCTCAGCCATGAAACTAAGAGCCATTAACCTGGTTTGGTGAACAGATGATGGAAATGTCATACCACTAGATATTCATGGATGTTATAGGTTGGCTCGTGATGAGACCTCCTATCCATCAACTAACCTTTCAAGAATTATTTATTATATTTTCCATCCCCTTTTCTCAAAGATAATCATTTCACTACTTTCATGGATGATCCCTGGGAAAAGAATCTAGAAGGTTTATACAAAGATTTTATTATTTACCCAACATCAACCCCTCTAGACCTTTAGCCCCTTCTTCCCATATAATGAGGGAAAACCCCTTCTTGGGTCAATACACCCTAAAATCCCCAAGAGATAAGGAAATGGAGGGGAATAATGATGGAAATTGATAAGTATGGTCAGGAATGGTATGATGGCTCTTTAAGGGAGTTCCTAGTAACAAACACATCCCCAAGGAAGACCACTTACTAGGGAAGAATGTAAACCACCAAGGTGAAGCGGGGAAAAGGGAATATTGTCCAAGAATATAAATATAGAGAAATATAAGATACAACATACTCAATTGGATTAAATATTGAAATTATGCTTACCATAATACTAACTCTTACCTCATGGAGTAAGTCCCACTTCCTTCCAAAATCTAGCTAATGTGGTGGATTCCATCTACAAATATGTGACCATTTGTGGTGGTGAGAGGGGTTTCCATCTATGGAAAAGGATACGATTGGTCATGTAGTATCTTTGCACTCCATATCTACAACATGAGATCATTGAGAAATAATCACCTTGGTTATCCACAAAATGCATATAACAACAGCCTCCTAATCGGGGACATGTGCTTGTCGTAGAGTGCATGAGAACCAAAACATATCCTGGTAGACCTGTTCCTACAAGGAAACATCAAACTGTCAAGTGTAGGATGGCTTACTCATCCTTGTTCTCATACGATCATATTCAAAACCAACTAAGCTAGAAAAATAAAATTTTGACATTTTTTTACAAAAAAAAAATCTAAACTAAGTATGAAATCAATATGAAAGTAGAAAAAAATGAAAATGAAATGCATCTAATATAGTATGAGCAATCGATATGAAAAAGCATGGAATCAAAATGACTTACCTACTTACTTGGGGTATGGGCCTTAAAGAATTCACGTCCCATCTTGGAAATAATGTTTGATGAGATATCCATTTACTGGTAGTCGCATGCTCATTCCTTCTATCTTGGATAAGTAGAATTTGTCTAGCCTAGATAATTCCTATATTTTGTAGGGGAATAGGAAAATACTTTCAAACTTTTGATGCATTACTATTTTGTCTCTTCTTTTGTACCACATTAGAACTTTATCCCCTTCCTTGAAGTCTATTTTTCTTTCCTTCCAATCAAAATTCCCTTTTCCCTTCTCTTGATTCCTTTCCATTTGATCAAAGGCCATTATTCGGGTCTCATCCAATTCTACGAGTTGATTGATTCACCCCTGAAATGCTTCTTTATCTATATTGAATTGTTGGGCTAGTTGTAGCATTGGAATTTGGATATTTATAGAAAACCAAGCTTCAAATTCGTACACTAACTCAAAAGGATTCCTCCCGCTGGAAGTCTTGGTGGTTATGTAGTTGGTCCACAAGTCATACTTGATCTCGTTGTCCCAACTCTTCTTGTTCTCCCCAACAATATTTTTCACAATGTTCATGATGTTTTTGTTGTTGGATTCTGCCAATCCATTCCCTTCAAGATAATAATTCGAAGAGTGTGATAAAAAAAATCCCATATTTGAAATAAAACTCATTGAGAACCACTGAGCTAAAGGATTTGGAATTGTTAGTGGTTATCTTAGCAGGGACATCAAATCTAGTAATAATATTTTCCTCAAGGAATTTCATCATGACTTCTTTCGTTGCTTTCTTGGTTGGGATAAATTCCACACATCTGGTGAAGTAATCAGTAGCAGTCAAAATCCGTTAGTATATGTTACTAGAATTGTCTTTGAATTCACCAATGAAATCTAGTCCCCATTGTTGAAAGGGTGCTTCCACAATTAATGTTTTAATGGGAAGGGAAGGGAGGCACTACTTGTTGATAAAAAATTGACATGGATAACAATATCTAATATATCAATGTGTGTCAGAGAAGATAGTAGGCCAATAGTATCCTGATATTAAAATATTATGGGAAGTGGTGCATGCTGTAAAATGGCCTCCACAATGTCTTGCATGAAGTTCGACGATTAACTTATCAACTTCTCCTTTATCAACACATCTAAGGATTTATCCATATGGGTTCCTCCAACCGAGAGAATTCTTTGTTAGGAAATACTTCATAGCTTTGAGTCTTAGGGCTCTTCTCTTATGTTCCACCAAATGATTAGGGCATGTGAGGTTTTTCATGTAATAAATAATGTATGAATACCATTCATTATTTTCAATTTCACTCGCGACGATGTTGAATTTCTCCTTCTATCCTACCTAAATGGCCTCTTGATTTCTTTCTGCCATCATCTTTTCCAGCCCTTGTCCTTTAATTATATTATCTTGATTTCTAGATCATATTCATGTATTTGTGACACCCAATTCCCCCTTGATCCAAGGAAACCTTGTTGTGATAAAACATCCTTTACGGTGCGGTAGGGGACAAAGGCCTTGATCTTGTTGTATCCCACATAGGTTAGAAAGTGTTTGAGAGACTTGAATAAATCGTAACCTTGTTTTTACATAATGGTGTAATTCAATTCTGAGTCCCTAATATTTTTTTCTCATGAAAGAGATTGATTGTTCGTCCCCTTGATCACTCTTTTATAACAACACATCTGCAATGGTATCTTTGGAAGAAAAAGAGAAAATGATGAAGTCCCTGGAAAATTATGGGCTAACTAATATTGGTGCAATAGTTATTTCCTCATTAATATGTTTTAAACACAACCTAAATTCACTTTCCCACTCAAAACGGGCGCCCTTTTTTAGTAACTTGTTAAGGGGTTTGACAATTTTGGTGAAGTTTGGGACGAATCTTCTGATAAAGTTAAATTAGACAAAGAAGGACTACAAGGATTTCTTGTCTTTGGGGAGAGGGATTTTCTTGATGGCTTCAACCCTGGAAGGATCTATTGTGATTCCATATTTAGAAATTATGTGTCCCAGTAACTTACTCTTGTCAACATCAAAAATTGATCTTTTAGGGTTGAGAGAAATGCCATATTCCATACATCTCTCGAAGATAGTTCTTAAGTGTTGAATGTTTGGTTCCCTCTTTTTAGAAATGACGGTCAAGTCATATTGATATATATCTCTATGAGATTTCATATTAGATATCTAAAACCATATTCCATGGCTCGTTAAAAAGTAGCCCTTGCGTTGGTGAGTCCAAAGGGCATTCGTAAATACTTATAGGTTCCCCAAGGGGTGGTAAAAGAATTTTCATGTTGATCATCCTCCTTTACGAAAAATTAATTATACCCAGAGAAACCATTAAGAATGGACATCATCTTGGCGCCAGTTACCCATTGCCAAAGATATTCCATGTTTGGTAAGGGATAATTATCTTTCATTGAAGCCTGGTTTAAGTTTATGAAGTCTACATATATATTGATTTCACCATTCTTCTTCCTTACAATAAATTGATTATACACCCATGATGAATATCTAATCAACTCAATTAGTCCTACCTCAACCATATTTTGTAACTCTTTTTGTACTTGTGGGGCGACCTTGTTGAAGAGAAATCCTCCTGTGGACAAGTGGATTCTCTTGAGGTCCCTAACTCTTTAAGGCCAAGACAGAAAAGTGCTTAACATGGACACTGACTTTCCTTTTAGATATAATTAAGTTAATTTATGAAGAGGAAGAAGAAAAGTGTGTACCTTTTAATGGCGTTCATCCTTCCAAATTCCAAGTTGAGCTTCAATCTTAAGCTCCTCAATAGGTCCTGTAGAACAAACAAAGATACAGCGAAATTCCTACTCTATTGAGACTAGCTCAAATAAAAATCTATCTTATGAAGAAGAAAAGTTCATATTCACAACAAACTTCAAAGGAAACAAGATAAGCATGAATTTATATTGATGAAAACAAAGTGTTACTTACAACCATGGATGTAGTGCAACAACTTCACCAAGCTCTCCTTGTCCATACCCTTGCTCAAATATCCCACATACAAGATGTTGATTCTTCAAATGACATATCCCTCATGAGATCATAAGTTATATGCTATTGCAATGTCTCTCTTCCTGTAGTGTATGTTGCCTATGAGATCATAGGTTTCATACCTCCAATCTTTTCTCCCCTTTTACCATGAGAAGGCCTCTTTATATAAGCTTGGAAAGACACAATCACTTGAGATATCTTTGGGATAAGTTGAGGATTTCTCTCCTTCAATTGAGGATCTTCCCTAAGATCATGCCTTGAGATCATATTCGAATCCAACCACCTTCATATATTGAGGGGATCTTTCCCTCATTCTTCTCAAAAAACCAAATTTCACCCAAAAAAGGTAGCGCTCCCCCAAAAGGGGCACCAGAGCGTTATAACTCTCCCCTAAAGAAGGCCAGGGAGCGCCCATTCTCCCTGATAGTGTATAGGGGAGTGATCCCCTCCAAAACCCATTTTTGAGTGGTTCTTTCAGTGGAAAAAGGATTGTACTTCTAATAGACTGATTCCTCCTCTTCAAAACTAGTCTTTGAGGTGTCCTAAGTGTCCCTGTCATGTCATTGGAGGCATGACATAGGAAAGAAGGTAGTGTGATGTTAGAAACACTTATAACACTTGCATTCAATATGAAACACTTGCGGACAAGATCTGACACTTACAACACTTGTAATGACGACACTTGCGACACTATCGAAGTGAGTAATTTTGAGGTGTAACAGATTGCCCCCCAAAGTATGAAGTTAGAAGACATGATGACTGAAGTACTTTGTATACTTTTTAAAGAAAGGGTATAGATGCAGAGAACTTGATAGAAGCTACAAAAAAACATCCAACAAATATTATGACATGTTTCAAAGCCAAGGCAGGCATACCTATGCTTGGGTGATAAAGACTTGCGAGATATGGCCGCCATAAAATACACTGTGGATCCATAATTATATTGATAAAAAGTATATCCACCGAGGATACAGTGTGGATATATACTCCTATGACCTGAAATGATCATAGCCACGAAGAATACATAGTAGATCTATGAGATGACAAGACATAGCCATGACCAATACAAAGTGGATCTATGTAATAGTATATGTATCATTGTTCAAACGAAACTCCTTTGCAACCTGGGAAAAGTACATATAAGATTGATGAATCAACCTAGGTTATTCTTACCGATCCCAATGTAGTATGAATCTAACCATGTGGATAGATGTCATAATGTCGAACATGGAAGAAACCACTTGATTACCGGTCAATGATGTAAACCATTAACAAGCGCAAGGGAAATCACCATTGATGTCAATGATTCCCAAGGTACCCTAGTACATTCTAATGAATGTGAATATATGAGATGAAGTTGAACATTCATGGAATCATCCAATTAGAGGTCAATGATGTAAACCCACTGTTGGATGTGAGGAGGCCTACCATTGAGGCATGCAGGTCCCAAGGTGCTAACTAGTTTCTAAGTGTAGTTCCCGGATAATGTGTTGAAGTCAACAGGAATAGACTCGTCGTAGGAGAGCCTTGATGTATCCCCCATAAATGACACGAAATTGACACAGAGATGTAAATTGGTAGATCAAATGAACATGGACTAACACGGGTATTGAAACAAGATATTTTTCATGGCTGACTCTTGAGACGGATACTTCCCTTGAAAACTGAGGCACAACAATAGAAACATGACATGGACCAAAACATGATGATGCAATGGATACTGTGACTTTCGTCGGGTGACCCGAAGGAGTAATAAAAAATCAACGGATTGGTTCAGTGTAGAGGTTCAGTAGATTAATATGTGCGCAAAGACAAAGTGTCATGTTCAAGGGAAACTCTAAGAGTTACGGGTAATGTTCTCAAAAACTTCCTGGCTTTCTTCCTTCAATTTTTCCCCCATCCAGATAGATGAGTACCTCTTTGTAATTTAACGAGCTCGAGGAGGGTAACACATGCTCGATATAACTCACCTTCGGTAAGTCCCTCTTTCTTTGTTTAACGAACTGTAAGAAGTAAGGGTTCGGTCCCATATGGGCCCTTCAATGTATGATTGTTTAACAAGTCCATAGAAGGTACACTCAGTGGTTTTTCATATTTAGAGAGTCTGAAAAAGAACTTAAAGACGACTCCATTGTTGTCCTTTTTCATAATGTTAGTCTCGCGAGGCCAAAAAAGAGATAAATTATCACTCAAAAGATTCCCTTTCAAACATTTTAACGAGTGGGAAAGGAAGCAAGATCACTCTACAATATTTTCACATTTAGAGAGTCTAAAAAGAGGTTAAAGAAGACTCTAGGGGGTTCCCTTTTCATATATCCATGCAATCTCAAAAAAGAGATAAAAGGTTGCTCGGTTACATTATCATGTTTTTATGAGTGTAAGAAAGAACAAAGACTAAGCTCGGTATTTTTCCCCCATATTGAAAGTTAGTGGCTTGACTTTAGAATGATCATCAAAGGCTGGAGACATGCCCTCCAAGATTCAATTCATTCACCAACTTTGAGTTTGTCACCAATTTCTCTACTAGATGAGAAAAATGAGAAGGGTGGATGAAAAGAAGGTTCAAGAGAGGTGACTATTTCATTTTTTAACGAGCTTGACACAGAAAAATAACTATGCTCAAGGCTCTGGGTTCAATCCCCAGATTTTTGTTTCATTTTTTAACGAGCTTGCTACAAAGAAGTAAACTATGCTCAAGACCTCTGTTTCATTTTTTAATGAGCTTGCTACAGAGAGGAACAACTATGCTCATGGATTCTTCTTTATCATGGTTTCCAAGAGGATAATGCTCTGGAAGGACACCATGTCAAGGGACAAAACTCAATCATGGCTTCCAAGAGATTTTCACTGGATGGAAGAAAAATTCTCTAGAAGGAACACATGTCAAGGGTCTCGACAGGGGTAAGGAGATCAGGCTCCAATATCCCTACCTAAGAGATCACCATGTCAACGACTGGATCTAAATCATCGAAAGTTGAAGTCATGGGCAACAATGCCACATAATTAACATGTGGCAGGGGCGATACTGTCTACATATAAGAACCATTTAGGGAGGTAATCTAGTCAGGACCAATGAATGAAAGTTGACCAATAGTCACAATTCTTCCATCGTGAGGGAAAGATATCACGCAGAAAAGAGTGGATACAATAGCTTTCATGGCATAGACATAATCCCTCCCAAGGAGTAAAGAGAAATCCAAGGGGTCTCGGACTACCATGACATCAATAAAGACAATTTTCCCTCCCAAAGTTACTGGAAACTAAGGAAGGGCCCTTAATGGTTGGTTGGTTCTTCTGTTAAAATCTAACAGATTCTGTGTAACTGGCGTAAGATGAGGACAACCCAAAGTGTGTCAAGTAACATAAGACAAAATACTAATAGACAGACCTTCATCTATCAACATTTGAGGAACGTCCCCACCACAAACCTGTACTGTAATCTAGAAAGGAATGTGAGGGGGAAGATGAGGTCCAGTTAGCACACCCCAATCAAAAAGGATGGCCTCATTACTTGGAGGGGGTTTCACGGAAGAAGGAGGAATGCCCCCCGGCATGGTAGATTTTGTATCAACGAGAAAAACGTGGGCAATATCAGGTTTACTCTCTAGAGGGAGAGTAGGATCGACCAATGGTGGACTTGTATCAACCACTTTGGCACTCTTTAGAGGAAGAGTGGGATTGACTGATGATGTAACCAGAGAAACCACTTTGGCACTCTTCGGATGAAGGGTGGGACTGACCGAGGAAGGGACTGGATCAATCACTTTTTCACTCCTCAATGGAAGAGTGGGATTGACCAATGATATAACTAAAGAAACCACTTTGGCACACTTCGGATGAAGGGTGGGATTGACCAAGGAAGGGACTGGATCAATCACCTTGGCACTCGTCAAGGGAGGAGTGGGATTGACTGATGGCGGAACCGGATCGACCACTTTGGTGTCACCCTCTAACGGGAGAGCGGGATCGACCGAGGATGAAAATGGATCGACCACTTGGGTTACACTCTTTTGATGAAGAGTGGGGTTGATCAATGATGGAACTGGATCAACTACTTGGATTTGTGGTTCAATCGAGGAGGAAACTAGATTGACCATCTGATCAACCAAACTGATCGGAGATGGAACCAGATTGACCAGTCCATCAACTAATAATGGGTCAAGGGAAATATTAGGATAACCTTTTGGAAGTTGAAGTTTTTCCAAAAGAGAAGAAGCCTCATCCATACGAGGACAAAGGTGACAGTAATGATCACCTTTACATAACATGCAAGGGAACTGTTGGATCATGTTGTCATTGATGCCAATGGTTTGATTGATTGATGTCATTGATTGATGTCAAGTGATTGATTGATGTCAAAGGATTGATTGATTGATGATTGATGTAATATAATATGTATTTTCCTTGATGAGAATGCA
>ML829049.1:80349-93555 GCA_009831015.1 Picea engelmannii | reverse complement strand
TTATTTAAATAATCAAGAGAAGTGAAAAAATCAAGAAATGATAAAGTAAGGTGACAAAAGCAAGAAGGAATATTTAAATGTTAAAGTATTGGAGAACTTTCTATTTATGGAAAGTGGTTAACCCTAAAATAAGGAAAATAGGTTAAGAGACCTAGAAATGGGTTAAGTGACCTAAAAATGGGTTACGTGACCTAAAGGATGAAAGCATAAATAAGATAGCAATGGTCTCTTGTAGATCATCCTTTTTGTGGATCAATGGAGAGATTCTTATGGCAATATATTTTGGAGTATTGATGGAGAGCTTCTTGTGAGAGCTTCTTGAGAATTTTTGGTGTGAAACACTTGAGGATATTGAATATCTATAGGTGACTGAGGTAAAAAAGGATATATAAGCTGAAATGTTGAGGAAAGTGAAGAAAATAAGGCTGAAAGGCAAGGAAGGATAAATTCTTTTGATGGTTCTTTCTAAGGTATGTTATTTACAAGTCATCTCACCATTTTCGCTATAATTTTTTTTCTGTAATGATTCAGATCCTGAAATTTCTATGAAAGTGAGAAAACATATCCAAGTATCTGTGGTTAAAAATTCATCTTGTGGGTCGTTTTAGTTTGAGAGTTACACTCCATGGAAAATAGGGTTTGTGACTAGTCCTGAAACTAGTCAAAATCAGGTGTTTCGGGTAAAAACGTCATAAATTCTTCATAACATATCCAAATTAAGTGATACCAAATGTGTTGGTTAGGGTACATTTTGTAGTAGTCTATTTAACATTTTTATATATATTCATCAAACATTTTTTGCGGGGCACGCTCTACAAGGTCGCTCTCTAGAATAAGCCAGAATTCAACAAGGTATGCCATTTTTGCTATAAATCCTTTTCTGAGAGGTTCCAAGTAGTGCCACTTGGAGAAATTGCATAAAACACACTGAATAACATTGTGTATTAGTTTCATATCTTTATTCAGTTCAGGTACAAAGTTATGATTATTTCAAGTTAGGGTTGTTGACTAATCCAAAACTAGTCATGGTTGAGACAAGCAGTTGATGAGTTGGCACATACATGAGGTGTATAGTTGATGATGTTGGTACATATTGATGAGTGTTTGACACATGATTTGTATATACTTGGTACATGGTTGGATGCACTTGTTTATAGTACAGGTTGATTACAGGTTGTTTGGCACAGGTTGGTGCATGGTTGATGCTCTTGTTTATGGTACAGATTTATATTTGTTCAGGATTGTTGCCTCATCTCAGTTGGTGCTGAGAATGCAAGTTGAGTCTTTCATATAGAGATGGTTCTCTTGTAGAGTTGTACTCTATTCAATTGTTGCTCATAAACCCCAAGGATTGTAGTCTGTAATAAAAAGAAAATTGTACATACATCTTGTGTTCTTTGTGTTCATTGTGGTGATGACTTGTTGATGATATATTTCTTATATATGTTGCTGATATGTGCTCACATATAACTAGTTATAAATGATAGCAATGAGTAATGAATAAATGTTGAATGCAAATTGATGAGTTTTTGTGCAAGAGGGAAGTTTTGGGAAAAAGAGCCCCACACTCATTCACCCCCCCTCTAAGTGTGGTAGGTGTGTCCAACAGGAACTTGATAGTTTTCTTATTCTTACCAATATTAACATCACTAGTTGATGGGGTATCATCGCCATGACCGATAGAGGCCGATGACATGGAGGACCACATTTCTAAGACCTTGGGAACATCATGGAAATCCCTTATAAAATGGTCAGCCTTACAAAGACGGCAAGGGAATTTGGGTTTAAGATTATTTATTTTAATCTTGTTGACCTCATCAACACTCCTAGTACTATTAATAGTAACTATTTTCTTGGATCCAACATCTGATGTTGTTGGGGCCTTGGTCCTTTTCAGGCTCTTCTTCTTCTTCTCTTTCTATTTCTTCTTCTTCTGATCATCCTAGCTACTTGCTTTAGATCTTTCTCTAGGCGAAGAAGGAGAAAGGGAAGGAGACTTAATGAGTGAAGAAGGAAAAAATTCGACATGAGGTTGATGTGTGGGTGGTGTACTGACATCTAAAGTATTAGGTTTAGTTGAAACATTAGGAGGATTTGAGATCACCGGAATGGGGAACAACCAAACTAGTAATCCAATGGTGAGTCCTGGAAGACTCAGTGTGGAAATATATGAAGGACCAAAGTTTCCAAAATAAGGAAAGGTGTAAGGTTCCCCAATACAAGGGGTTCCTCCATTGGTATTCTTGGGATTCAATTCCATTAACACTAACTCGACCTAAGGTCTACTAAGTAACACAACCAACACACGCTATGAATCTATGAAGCAAACAATCAAACAAAACCTTCCCATAATGAAACCACTAGTTGGTGATGAAATCGAACATCGCGAGATCAAAATAGGAAGAGGTAGGGATAGAGAAGGTGGATCAGTTACGTTGGCGACCTACTTAACAGACTTACACCTTGGTGCAAGCTTCCACACAGTAATTGTGGATTTACCCTCTAAGGAGTCCGAGTGATTTTGACCAACGTCTTTTTTAGGTACAATGAGACTTCCCTTCACTGTCACCTTATGTGGGACCCTAAAGATTATGGCTACTAAGGTCACCAATTCATAGTCAGCCCCTGGGTGGGTATAGTCAACAGTCCAGTCTGAATGTAAGGGCAGGGTATCTAGCTCGAAATCAACTTGAAAGGTTTTCACTCAACATTGTGGGTATACCTTCAAGCGACCCCCATAATATGATCCGACTACTACAATCAGTCAAACCAAGGAGGGATAATCTCCACATCTCTCCCGAGCGCGACCTCGTGCGTAACCCCTGTGTGAGAGGGGGATCCCAGAAATCCTATACGACAATTGGATTTCACTCTCCCTACCGCAAGATACTAAGTTTGTTTGATAGCTTTGGAAATTTATCCTTTCAACCTATTCCAAAGCCCTACACCTTAAACTGATGTAGGTTTGCTAACAAAGATGTAAAAATTAGGATAAATTTTAGTTAATAATTGATTTTAGTGGCTGTTGTTTACTCAGAGGTGTATGAGAGTGAATATTGATGATATTATGACTCAGTTCCCAAAACATGCATAAGAAATGATAAGCAGTCTTTTCTTTCAATGAATTTCTATTTTAAGGGAAGGAGAAGGATTTTCCTTTCACTTTCAAACACCAAGGTGCAATGACCTCATGCAATAGTCCTCACTAAGGAATCTAATGTAATGCTAAAATGTTTATATGTGACTGATAAGCAGTAGATTTAAAGCTTCCTATGATAATCAGACTTCAAAAGTTGTGAAATTTAAGCAATCTGGAAGTAAACTTCACATAAACCAAAAGACACCCTTGTTGCGATCAAACAAGAGAAAGAAAACCAAAAACTAAAAAAGAAAGAAAGGTTTAGATGAGATGACCTCAAACATCAAATGGAAATGATACAAAATATCTTTGAATCTCCTTACAAAGTTTTCACTCAATCAGATAAATGAGAAGAAAACGACAAATTGACTCTAAATCATCAAGGACAAAGAGTTATTGCAAAGTAAGGATAAATATAAAAAAATCCAAACAAATGATGATGAATCCTTAGAAGATAAAGCATTGAAGGCCAAAACAAGGATGCACTGAGATGATAAGACTTTGAGAAAGTGTCAAAAACAAAAATTGAATTTCAGATAATGAAACCCTAGAAGGTGTTTCAAAAAGAAGGGGTAGTGCTCTAGTGTAAGGGACACTAGAGCATTATAACACTCTGTGTAAGACCAACATGGAGTGCCCATACTTTGATAACATGGGAAGGGGAGCATTGGTGTCTTAAAGTCTAGAAAAAAGCTCAAAAAAACAAAAACACAGTAAAATTTTGGCATTCAGAGTGTATTTGATGGAATAAGGATTCAATCAACACATTCAATTAGACATACAATATGAATAATGTCTAAAAGAACAAATTCTAAGACAAGATCTGTGAGGAAAACCAAAACTGAAAGCTTCGATTAGTCCCCAGTGGAGTCGCCAATTTCTGTTGAAGAGAAATCCTCCTGCAGACAAGTGGATTCTCTCGAGGTCCCTAATTCTTTAAGGCCAAGATAGAAAAGTTCTTAACGTGGACACTAAATTTCCTTTTAGATCTAATTAAGTTAATGTACAAAGAGGAATAAGAAAAGTATGTACCTTTTAATGGCATTCGTCCTTGCAAAGTCCAAGTTGAGATTCAATCCTAAGCTCCTCAATAGGTCCTGTAGAACAAACAAAGATACAATGAACTTCCTACTCTATTGAGATTATCTGAAATATAGATATATCTTAGGAAGAAGACAAGTTCATATTCACAACAAACTTCAAAGGAAACAGGCCAAACATGAATTTATATTGATGAGAACAAAGTGTTACTTACAGCCATGGATGTAGTGCAATAGCTTCACCAAGCTCTCCATGTCCATACCCTTGCTCAAATAACCCATATACAATATGTTGATGCTTCAAATGACATCTCTATCATGAGATCATAAGTTATATGCTATTTCAATGTCTCTCTTCCTGTACTATATGTTGCCTATGAGATCATAGGTTTCATACCTCCAATATTTCCTGCCCTTTCACCATGAGAAGGCCTCTTTGTATAATCTTGGAAAGAAACAACCACTTGAGAGATATTTGGGACAAGTTGAGGATTTCTCTCCTTCAGTTGAGGATCTTCCCTAAGATCATTCCTTGATATCATATTCGAATCCAACCACCTTTAGATATTGAAGGGATCTTTCCCTCATTCTTCTCAACAAACCAAATTTCATCCAGAAAAGGTAGTGCTCCCCCAAAAGGGGCACCAGAGCGTTATAACACTTCCCCAAAGAAGGACAGAGAGCGCCCGCGCTCCCTGACAGTGTATAGGGGAGTGCTCCCCTCCAAAACCCATTTTTGAGTGGTTCTTTCAGTGGCAAAAGACTTGTACTTCTAATAGACTGATTCCTCCTCTTCAAAACTAGTCTTTGAGGTGTCCTAAGTGTCCCTGTCATGTCATTGGAGGCATGACATAGGAAATAAGGCAGTATGATGTTAGAAACACGTATAACACTTTTGGTCAAGATGCAACACTTGCGGACAAGATGTGACACTTACAACACTTGTAATGATGATACTTGCGACACTATCAAAGTGAGTAATTTTTAGGTGTAATAGACCTTTGGGTTCATCTACCTAAGCTTTTGCCTAAAAGGATTTGTGCCATCAGTGAAAGGAATGGAGTGTTGTATAACATTTTCCCCATAGGATTTTATATCTTCGTAAGACCAAGAGAAGGCATCCTTTAATTATATTATAAGTATAGTCATCTTTTCCCTCTCATCAGTCATTGTTCTGTTACCAAATTTGATTAACTTTGGGGATTCCTCAATTCAAATGTTGTATTCAACAATATTGTCACTGATTTTGTTGGAAGGTTTTCCTTTATACATATTATTTTAGTCAAAGAGGTTTTCTAAAGGAAAAATTCCCTTAGGTAGGGGCCCGTCGGCTATATCGATGATCTTGATGCTTTCCTCCTCAGCCAACAAGTTTATTTAGGATTCAGATAATTCTCCCTCATTCTATAGAAAGCAGAGAAGTCGATTGTAGTTTTCAAAAAATTTCCAATGTTCCAGGTTGTCAGGTGATGAAGGTTTGAAGTTGACTTCCACCAAGCTGTAGAAGCCGATTTCTTTGGAAAGTTGTAATTTTGATGCGCAGACAACAAGATTATCTGCCAAGTGATTTTCTTCCCTAGGGATGGCCTCAATGGAAAACTTTTCAAACCCTTTTATGGCATCCCAAAAAACATCTCTGTATTATTTTAACCTTGAATTTTTTGCAGCAAACTTCATATTGACTTGTAAAACAATTAGTTTGTAATCCCATTTCACATGCAGGTTCTTGATGTTCATATCAATGGCTAGGTTGATGCCCGGTATAAGGGCTTCGTACTCAACAATATTATTTGTGCATTCAAACTCAATTCTATATGAAAAAAGGGTCCTCTCGTTATCCAACTACCTTAAGACTATTCTGGCACCCAAGTTGTACTTGAGTGTGCACCATCAAAATCCTTGCCCCAAGATCCTTCTTTTCTTTCTTCATCAACAAAAGGGGAATCCACCAAAATAAACACGCTATATATTCCTTCTTTCGGAACCCGATGGTTTACGTTGACATGACCCACAATGTTTTCAGTTTTGGTACTATCTTGGATAGGCACTTGCTCTTTACCTTTGTTTATTTCACAGCTCATTTTCTTCAGAGGTTCTGCAAAGATTTGTTGAAAGTATTGTGAGAATTATACTTCAGCCAACTTCATGGCTTGATTCGTTTCTAATTCCAATATCTTATTTGTTTGGAAAGGTATTTTTTATGATGATGTATCTCTCTATTATTTTATAAGGTTGATCATGAGACAAGCTTCCCTTTCAATTTCTTTCTCTTTTTCCTCTTGTAGATAAGGTCTAACGTCTAAGGGAAGTTCTGGAGAAACAAATTCATCAATATGATTAATTTGAAGAGTCTCTTTGGGGTTCTCTTCTTCTTGTATGATAGAGGTAGCTAAGTTTTCTTATATTTCACATGCTCTTTCCTGATCTTCAAACAAAGTGGTAGGGCGTTCCCTAATCAGGGCCCCATATAGATATTTCATAGTTGATATATATAGCTTGAGAATGGAATCTTTTGGAGGTTTCATATCTTGGGGAAAACATCTTACGAAGGTTCTAAACCTATGATTTAAATTCCTTATATGTTCCCCTGATTTTATTTTTCATTTGTGGAGTTGATTACACAAGGTTTGGTAATCTCTCTTTTTTTCGAATCTTTTGGTAAAACATTCTTGAAAGAGATTCTAACTTGTGATTGTTCCTAGAAAAATGTTATCAAACCAATCCTTTTCCTTTCCAAAAAAAGTGTAAGTGACAATTTTCATTAGGATATCCTCATGATGGTCAGGACATTCTAAACTATGCAGGAAAAGATACAAGTGATCTCCTGGTGTAGTAAGGTCCTCTCCTGAAAAGATGGGTAGCCATTCTTTGAAGTCCTTTGGGAGTTTGTGAGGGGATCCAGGGATCTTTATTATGTCCAAAGGTTTGTATGCCTCTTTGTTTTATAGGCTCCAAGTAACTCTTGGCAAGGTGGGTATGGGTGAAATACAAGGTGTGGAAATAACAAGTGAGGATGGAGGGCTAGGAGAACTAGAGGAACAATTATGAGGGGCGTGGGAATTTGGGGGAATAGGCCCTTTGGGTGGTGCTTTACAACCCCTAGAGAGTTTCTTGGATGAAAAATTATTTGGTGTCATGGTGGAGTCGCTAGATAATATTTAAGATGATCTTATCAAGAAAATGGAAAGGGAACATCCCTTAGGTGGAGTCGCTAGGAAAGCTAAGGTAAAGGATTTTTGAATAGCTTACCAAAGTGTCGTTAGGGTACAAAGAAGATTCAAAATATTCCCCTACAACGGAAAAAAAAATATTATAAAGCAAGTTGTAAGTTGGGAAAAGGTCAACCCAACTACAAGCCAAGTTATGCAACTTGGGAATCCTACACCCAATGTCACCTCGATGTACGTCCCACACTTCAAGTGTGACTAGGTCACTCTAGGGAGGAAATCCCAATGACCCTAGGGGGAATGAGATGGATATGGATAGAGATGAAAGTGAAGCCCCTAGAGTTCAATTAAAATTTAAGTGAAGTGTGTATAATTAAGTCTTGGGAAATTCCAAGGGTTTCCATGTATGTTGTGTAACCTGTAAATGTTGCAATACCTTCCCGAGACACAAGAAAAATCACTATGAAATGATGTATATTAGTTGGATTAGAAAGTTAATATTTATGTCCCTAAATTGAATAAATAGATAATAGTATATATCAGTGATATAATGGTGCTATAATATTCTCAATAAATTCTATATATCAAATAGAAAATACAAGAGAAAGACTAGTTAATGACTAGCTAAACTCAAGATGAAAAATCAATATTCTAGCATAAAATGATAAGGTTGTTGTAAACACTTGTATGTATAAAATTATGTCATCCTTGTGGATGTAACTGTAAAAAACCCCTCAACCAACCTGAGGCCGGGGTATTCCACTCCAGAGAAACCACTCATGCTCTGACGCCAGTCGCTAACATTCCCATCCATTAGGCCGGGACATGCTACTCTAGGGAACATCTTTCATTCCCATACTGTAGAACATACAGTAGCATACCCAGTAGTCAACTAAGTAATTCCACCTAAATTTACTCTTTAGGATGCATGCAACTAAAACATATATATACAACATGCTTGCGGAAACTTTACATCTAAACATAAACAAACCATTACTTTCTATAACATACGACTTTTATATTAAAATAACAGTAATTATTGATATGCATCATTTACAGGAAATTACCCATAAGAACACAAGAAGTCATAGTCACATATATGATAAAATCATAACATGGTCATGTAAATAGAAAAACAACATATCCATATATCATACAATTGATACGTATCTTTAAAACGACTGTCACCAACTACTTACAGATCATCCACGAACCTCCCAGCCATAGATTACACTGTTCATCGCTCTCAACAGTGAATCACTCTTGAGCTGGTACTGAACTCCACCAAGGGTAAAGGGATTCCTATCTAGGATAAGGATCATGGACAACAAGAAAGACTCCATCTTAGGTTCTCACTCAACTAACAACCTACAACCTCTCATTCCCCACAGGCCTGTCCCACCCAAGGAAGTGTGCCCCTTCTCTGCTTAACAGTCCCTCAGCTACCCCACTTCCCTTCCAGGGCTTCAGCAACAGGCTGGACCAAAAGTATTATAGCATTCTAATTGCAGTTTAGCACCAACAAAAATCAATCCCCAACAATTCTCTCACCCAGATAACTGCTCACGGGCCTGACAACCCGCTTCTTCAATCCAGCTCCAAGATAAGTAGGTACACCAACCAAAAGGGATGGGGAAAAAGGTTTCATAAAGGTGGAATGGTTGTCTCAAGGATAACAGAATGTATGAGTGAAATGGTCATGGAGTCATTGAATGGATAACTGAGTGTGTTTTTTAATCACTGTGAACTATCTGTCAAAATGATGGTCCACCTGATGGTTTTCCTCCCTACAGTCTTCTGTTCGTAAGGTATTCTCCTGAATAATATCCCACTGAACTAAGTTTCCCCACGATATGAATACATGTCCCCAACTTGACACTTGTCATATTGAAAGTTACTTTTGTCCACCTGTCCCCAAATTTAGAACTTAGGATAAAATTATCCATACTTTATGTTTTGGGAAATATTAATATAATATTCCCTTGACTTTTGGCCCTCCCTTTACCTAACTGTTGAAGTTCAGTACCCCATCTCTTTTATCGTGTTCGGTATGCATGTAGTGATGTATTTTATATTAATCATGAGTCATGTAAAAAGTAGGCACATTGTCCCTTAACATCTAGGCACGCTAGCCTAATTCCAAGACATAAGTATTTCGGCTTATAATACTGGCTCACCAGCCTATAATGCATATTATATACACAAGGGTTCACTGACCTTAATATTGCATGCACTTTGTTACTGCGCATTGTATCCTTTGTCTTTAAGGTTGCACGCACCTTGGTTACTGCACACGGTATTAAAAAATGTGCACATTACATCCCTTTACTACGTAGTATATGCGCGCACCATGCCATGAAAGGTGTATTACAAAAATGATGTCTAAACAACTCACTAGTTTAAATATACTTGGATTATATTTACATTTGGGTTCAGTCAAGGGATATTACAATCCCCTCCCCTTATTTATGCATTTTCCTTAGTGCATCATGTACCCATATACAACAAAATTCTCAAAATTATTCAAAAAGATGTGGGTACTCTACCCGCATTGCATCCTCATGCTCCCTATGGCTCGATTCCAGAGTCTTTTGATTTTTCGATCCAGGATGTGCACTGGATGCACTTGGAAAGCGCCTTCTTGCTCCACCTAAATAGCATTCCAATCAATAACATGATTAGCATAGGGTATATATTTATTTAGCAATGATACATGAAAGACATTATGAACATACATAGATGCAAGCAATGCAATCATATAAGCAACTGGAACAATCCTCTCTAGGATTTCAAATGGTCCAAAAAATCTGGCTGCTAACTTGGTTCAGCTTCCCAGCTTCAGGGATGTCTTGTTAGCTTTCAATTTTAGGAAAACATGATCATCCACTTTGAATTCTTTGTGGATTCTATTTTTATCAGCATAACTTTTCTGTCTGTCTTAGGCAGCTTTCAAATTCTGCTTAATTTTTAACATTTGGTCCTCCATCTCCTTGAGCAATTCTGGCCCAACTATTATTCTATCAGTTGGATTATCCCAGCTTACTGGAGTATTGCACATTATACCGTAAAGTGCTCTAAATGGGCTCATTTTCAATGATGACTGATACCCATTATTGTAAGTGAATTCTACCAAGTGTAGGTATTCTTCCCATTTCGATGGTTTGTCCATCACATACATTCTCAACATATCTTCTACCACCCTATTCACTCTTTTTGTCTTTCCATCAGACACGGGATGATAAGTTGTACTAAAGTTCAGATTTATTTCGAATCCTTTGAACAATCCTTTCCAGAAATTCGAGGTGAATTTTGGGTCTCTGTCAGACATAATCGTCTTAGGAATTTCGTGCAATCGTGCCACTTCCTTCATGAAAATATCAGCAACATCTGTTGCTTTGTGAGTAGTTTTTAGTGGAATAAAATGGGTATCTTTTGTGAGATTTTCCACCACTACCATAATCAAATCATGTAGCTTGCCTGTTCCGGGCAATCCCGTAATAAAATCCATTGTCACCACTTCCCACTTCGATTCAAGAATGGGCAAAGTTTGCAGCAATCCTGTTGGGTGCCTATGCTCTGTTTTAACTTTCTAGCACTCCATACACCTAGCGATGTATTATGCAATTTCTCTCTTCATACCTGGCCAAAAGTATTGTCTCTTGACCACTATTATGGTTTTCTGATATCCAGGGTGCCCTGCATAAGGATCATTATGCATCTCATGAAAAATTATATGTTTCAAGTCCTAGACATTTGGTATAAAAGTTATCTTCTTGTGCAACAGTATTCCATCTACTCCCAACTTATAAATATCCATCTTCTATGGTGTCTTACCTTATTGTAGTATTGATACCAATTCTATGTACTACAGATCTTTATTTGCAGCCTCCAGAATTTTTCTTTTAACATCAATCTAATACATGTTGATGGTTGTAGCATGAAGCTCATGCACCCTCCTGCTAAGTGCACCATCCACTTTATTTTATTTCCCTTTCATATTCTTTATATCAAAGTTATATTCGCTTAGAAATTCTAACCATCTACTTTGTCTAGCATTTAGATTTGGTTGATCAAATAAATATTTCAAACCATTGTGGTCTATTCTTAGCTCAAACCTCTTTCCCATGAGGTAGTGTCTCCATTTCCTTAGGGCATGCACTATGGATTCCAACTCCAAATCATGAGTGGCATAGTTTCTTTCATGCTCCTTCAACTTCCTTGATTCATAACATATCACGAATCCATTTTGACTGAGGACTCCACCCAGTCCTTCATTACACACATCTGTGCATACAATGAAATATTCATTTGGGTCTGCAATCCTTAGTATTGGATAACTTGTCAATAATTGTTTCAAATGTTGGAAACTCCTTTCACAGTCTAACGTCCACTGAAACTTCATACCTTTATTTTGGAAGGAAGTGATTGGGTGTGATATCTTTGAGAATCCTCCAATGAATCTCCTGTAGAAACCTGCAAGGCCCATGAAAGATCTGACCTCTGTCACATTCTTTGGTGCTGACCATTCTCTAATGGCTTCTACCTTCTCAGGGTCCACTGTTATCCCATATTTTGAGATGATATGCCCCAAATAATGAATTAGTTTCTGATAAAATGAGCACTTGCTCAGTTTGGCATACAAATGATGTTCCCTTAATACTTGCAACACCATCCTCAAATGATGTTCATGTTTTTCCTCTGACTTGGAATATATAAGAATGTCATCCAAAAAGACAATGACAAACTTGTCCAAATACTCTTGGAAAACACCATTCATTAAGCACATGAAAATAGCTAGTGCATTTGATAATCCAAATGGTACCACTATGAACTCATAATGACCATACCTTGTCCTGAAGGCAGTGTTGCTAATATCTTGTTCTTTAATTCTTACTTGATAGTATCCTGATATGAGATTTATCTTTGAAAATATCTTGCATCCTTCAATTGATCAAAGAGATCATCAATCCTTGGTGGAGGATATTTGTTCTTAACAGTCACTTTATTCAATTGTCTGAAGTCAATGCACAATATAAACGTTCCATATTTCTTTTTCACACACAATATTGGGGCACCCCAAGGTGATACACTTGGGCGTATATACCCCTTCTTCATAAGTTATTCAAGCTGCATTTGCAACTCCTTCAATTCTGGTGTACTCATTCAATAAGGAGTCTTTGATATTGGTGCTGCTCTAGGAATCAAATCTATAGAGAAATTAATGTATCTCCTTGGAGGTAGTCCTGGTACTTCCTTGAATACATCTTCAAAATCTTTCAGGACTGGATAATCCTCCAAATTTGGTACCTTGTCTTCAGGTGTCTCCTCCATAAGAGATGAAAATATTTTGCATCCTCTTCTATAATATTTCTTCAACTATAATGTTGAAATTTCTCTAACGGTTACCACCCTGCTAATTCACTACACTTTCCTTTGGTTCCCTTCTTCATCCAATCAAGTGAATGCTTTGTTATGGAAATCCACTAGAGCATGGTGTGAGTCCAACCAATCCATCCCAATTAAAAAGTCATAGGAACCTAAGTGTAATATGTTCAAATCTTCCCTGGTATTTAGTCCATTCATGTCTATGAGGCAAGACTTAACCATCTCATTAACTTTTCTTATGGCTCCTGTAGCCAGTTGCACCAACCAGGATTCCCCATGCTTACTTCTTGGTAATTACAAACTTTCCACCATCTTTGGGTCTATATAACTATGGCTAGCTCTTGAATCAATTAAAATAGCAAGAGTTTGGTTGTTGATCATACCTTCCACTTCAATCATGTGGGATTGATACTCTTCTTGCTTGTTGTCTAGGGCTGCATAAATCCTTGGCACATTTCTGCCCATGTCCTCTACT
>ML829049.1:40221-80249 GCA_009831015.1 Picea engelmannii | reverse complement strand
AATGGCCTAAAGCCGACATAATTAAAATAACATTACTAATCTAAATTACAACTAATGGCCTAAAGCTGACATAAATAAAATAGCATTACTAATCTAATATGCCCCAATTAAGGGGTAATGAGCCAATATTAGGGCTTAACAGTTGGTCTTGCTTTCAGCTAGTCACATAAACATTTATCTCGTCTTATGGTCTCTTCTAATGTCTTGGGATCATCATACTATATTTTGTCACTGATGAACATTGGCAATACACTTAAGTACCGTTGAATCTTGACTATCTCATCCTTAATGCAAGAGACATACTTCAATAGTTCCATAAACCTTCTCTCATATTCATCTATGGTCATACTTCTAAGCTTGATTTCAAAGAACACTTTCATTTTCTTGTCATAGTATCTCTTGGTCAAGTACTTCTTCTCAAAATACTTCTTGAATTCTCTCCAAGTAACACTTTTCTCTACAATGTGTTGTACCTACACAAGTTGATCCCACCACATGGAGGCCTTTCCTTTGAGTTGATAGATAGTGATTATACCTTCAGCATGAGAAGAATAATTATTCAATTGAAAATACTTCCTCATTCCTAGAAACCATGTTTCGACATCTTCATCCTTCTTGTACTCACCATCAAATGTAGGAGGTTTGATTTTGTTCATTTCTCCTCGCAGCTTATTCACCCTAGATCTCTTATACCTTCTGGAAGGGGATAGACTTGAGTTTTTTCCTTATATCTTATGGGAATGCCTATGGGAATGATGGTGATGCCTACTAGCACTTTTTACTTCTCCCTTCTCTTCTGAATACTTGCAACTCTCAGATCTACTTGAGTCACTCTCCTTAGCCAATTTATTCTCTATTCTGTTCAAACCTTCCAATAGCTTCAGGTTGAAGTCATTTTGCTGCTCTTTGGATTTCATAAGCCTTTCATTATCATCTTTATGGCTTTGGACATCCTTCTGCAAATTCTTAATGGTCTCATCCATATTCATATCTTCATTCCTTTCTTCTCCATGTCTATTAGAGTTTGTTCCTTCCATGCCCAAATGGAAATCCATCCCTCTACTCTTCTCCTGATGACTATAATTCCCCTGTGCCTCTTCCATCCCTACGGACTCTACACTGGTCTATCCTAACCGAGTTGTTGTTAATTCTACAAAATGTCTAGCCATCGAAACTAATCAAACTAACCAATCAATAATTCATGAGAATATTCACAATTTCGATTCAACATACACATCAACATTATCACTCTCGGTTTCCTGGTGTTATCACCATGAAAATTCTAGAGAAGACCCAAGTCTTGAGAACACTAACGCACAGTGCCTTCTGAGATACACTCAAGTAAGAAGGTGGTATTTTCGAAACCACTTTCGCCAAGATGCGGTATCACGTGTCTCAACATGTCAAATACACCTCTCGTGGAGCAAGCGATGGATAGTCAGATCACCCTGCTTAACTCATTTGATACTTCGCAGCCATGTGACATCAGCTGAATGCCGCCATGTAATGAAATCAAAATCTAATCATTCGAAATGGATTGGCCGAGCATGGCAACCCAACGCTTTTTGTATGTAATCTGTCTATGCTTCATAATTGGATTTATATAATTACCACTCCCCAAGTATGAAGATATTTGTGTATCAATAACCATAGTAATGTTCAAGATACTCGAATTCCTTCTCTCTATAGAGACACATTTAGATATCCTCAACCTTATATACATGGAAAAATCTAAGTCGAGTGAGACTGGTTATTCTTGCAACATGCTAGGATTTCCTGCGAATAAGGAGGAAAGGGTCCTCACGCACCTTATAGAAACTAAGTTCCACATAGAGCTAGTTATAGACTCATGATTGGAAGTCAGTTTGAATCCCATTATAAAGTATTTAGTCATCAATAGGATAGCCTCTAATAAGAAAAGGAGTAAGTGGGATAAGAAGGAGGAATCTATGGTTGAAGCGGTCGAAAGTGTTGGAGAAAATCAACTGGTCTGGTTAGACTCTTCCTTAAAGGTGGAGATCGCTAAGCTGAAGTAAGTCTTCAACTAAGATAAGCATGTCTCAGTGAATTTTGAACATCCGGTAGAGGAGGTAAAGAGTACCAGAGATGATAGGCTTGTTCTTCAATGACCCTTTTTACAACAAGCTAACTGTTGTCATTACCCTTTTGTAATTTTGTGATTAATATGATTATATAAATACAGAAATGTATTTTAGACTATTTTATTACAATTTCTATCTGGTGATGTTATGACTCTTGTTTTATTTTATAATAAGTTTTTCTTGTAATCTTATATTTTATTTTCATCTATCTAAATCGGAAGAAATTAAATTCGAAATTCTTTTTAATTAATGCTTCAATGCAGTTATGTGTTTATTTTTATTTTATTATTATGTAATTTAAACTCTGACTCCCTGCCTTCCAAGTGACTTTGCACACATTAACTTGACCTATTCATTTATATTATCATGCATAGTAATATTACAAGGTAAACGCTTTTCTGCGCACCTAAATCTACTGTGCATTTCTTCTTCATTGTACCGACTACTTACGTGCACTATTCTGGTGTTGTGCACCAATATCCATTGCGCACAATTTCGATATTGCACACCAATATTCCAGATGAATTTTCATCATATGCATGCACCATGTCAAGTTTAATATATTCCTTCGTACTCAAATATCTGCGCATACTACTGAATACACCGTCGCAAAACAACTTATATTCATACTTATGCGCATAAGAACAAAAATCCTCTGCATTAAGAAATACTTGCACACCCACCTTACTATGTGTGTGCTTACTGCGCAAGGCTAACTTCAGCATGTGCATCTACACATAATAATATTCTGTGTGGCGCCACAATTTATCGTGCACACTAGCACACCATGGTTTCCCGTGCGCTGCTAAATTTACCACACACACTAGTATGCCAACCTTTTCCAAGGACACTCGATGAATCTAATTCTGGTCACTTCAAAGTTACTTTTCTATGAATATTCCCTTCGATTGCACCCTTCTGGTCCATCCAAGCTCATTGTTGAACTGAGCCTCTGATACCAAACTGTAACGAACCCCTCGACCAACCTGAGGGCAGGGTACGCCACTCCATAGAAACCACTCATGCTCTAATGCCAGTCGCTAACATTCTCAACCATCAATATGGGACATGCTACTCTAGGGAACATCTTTCATTCCCATACTGCAGAACATATAGTAGCATACTCAATAGTCAACGAAGCAATGCCACCTAAATTTACTCTTTAGACTACATGCAACTAAAACATATACATACAACACACTCACAAAAGATTTACATCTAAACATAAACAAACCATTATTTTCTATAACATACAACTTTTATATTAAAATAACAGTAATTACCGATATGCATCATTTACAGGAAATTGCCCATAAGAACACAAGTAGTCATAGTCACATATATGATAAAATCGTAACATGGGCATGTAAATAGAAAAAAAACATATCCATATATCATACAATTGATACTTATCTTTAAAAATACTGTCACCAACTACTTATAGACCGTCCACGAACCTCCCAGCTATAGATTACACTATTCATCACGTTCAACAATGAATCACCCTTGAGCTAGGACTGAACTCCACCCAGGGTAAAGGGATTCCTATCTAGGCTAAGGGTCATGGACAACAGGAAAGACTTTGTCTTAAGTGCTCACTCAAATAACAACCTACATCCTCTCATTCCCCACATGCCTGTCCCACCCAAGGAAGTGTGTCCCTTCTCTACTCAACAGTCCCTCAGCTGCCCCACTTCCCTTCCAGGGCTTCAGCAACAAGCCAGACCAGAAGTCTCAAAGCACTGTAGCTATAGTTTAGCACCAAATAAAAATCAATCCCCAATAATTCTTTCTCCCATAGAAATTCTCACAGGCCTAACAACCCGCTTCTTCAATCCCTCTCCAAGCTAACTAGGTACACCAACCAAAAGGGATGGGGAAACAAGTTTCAGAAAGGTGGAATGGTTGTCTCAAGGATAATGGAATGTATGAGTGAAATGGTCATGGAGTCATTGACTAGATAACTGAGTGTGTTTTTGGATTCACTGTGAACTCTCTATCAAAATGATGGTCCACCTGATGGTTTTCCCCCCTCATGTCTTCTGTTCATAAGGTCTTCTCTCAAACAATCCCCCACTGAGCTAATTTTCCCCACAATATGAATGCATGTCCCCAAGTTGACACTTGTCATATTGGAAGTAACTTTTGTCCACTTGTCCCCAACTTTAGAACTTAGGATAAAATTATCCATACTTTATGTTTTGGGAAATATTAATATAGTATTCCCTTGACTTTTGGCCCTCCCTTTCCCTAACTGGTGAATTTCAGTCCCCCGTCTCTTTTATCATGGTCGGTCTGTGTGCATTGATGTATTTTATATTAATCATGAGTCATGTAAAAAGTAGGCACATGGGCCCTTAACATCTAGGCACGCTGGCCTAATTCCAAGACATAAGCATTCCGACTTATAATACTGCATCACCAACCTATAATGCATATTATATACACAAAGGTTCACTGACCTTAATATCATGCGCACTTTGTTACTACGCATTGTATCCTCTGTCTTTAAGGTTGTGCGCACCTTAGTTACTGCTCACAGTATTCATAAATGTGCACATTACATCCCTTTACTGTGCAATATTTGCGTGCACCATGCCATGAAAGGTGTATTACAAAAATGATGTCTAAAAAACTCACTAGATTAAATATACTTGGATTATATTTACATTTGGGTTCAGATGAGGGATATTAAAGTAAAATTCAATGTATTACAAAAAATAAAATCATCCATTGAAATCCCCTCAAACGTTTCCAAAACACGTGCTAGACCGAGAAGAATAAGTGTGCAAACTTTGAGTAAAATCCAATGGTTGATAAGGGAGATATTCAAGAAAATCAGTTAATTTTTCTGCAGACCTAATGGATGAAGATGTAATTTTATAACATCATAAAGAAGTATCCCCTTTATGGGGACTCCTTAGTGGTTGTGAGTTTCCCAAGGCACAAGGAATACAATCCACCTTGCAAGAAGTAAAAATGACCAAAAATCACGTTTCCCAATGCAATATTTTATTTCTCCAATGCAAGAATAAATGACTAGTGCTCTTAATTATTGGGTTAATGGGGCCATGAAAATAAATACCTAGATAATCTACCTCCTTGGGAGTGTAAGACCTTTTACTTCCCAAGGAAAGTTTCTCTAGTTAGGGTTTAAGCTAAGAGGGTGTGTGCCCTTATACTTCTCTTAGCAAACCCTTGTTTAACCAATAACATGAAGCATAAAATGATGAACAATATTGTGGGGGCATATTCCCTTATAATTCCCACCTAGTTTCTATCAAAAATACCTTGAATTGAAACAAATGATAGCATGAGAGTAAAAACCATACCAATTCAAGGGAAAATGCCAAGATAATCCACCACCATAGCAAGAGATAAGCCTTCCAAGGATAGCGCATCACTTCCATCAACCATAACTTCAAGAGATAACCATAATCAAGAGCCAAGAGAGATAAAGTTTTCCAAATATAGAAAAAATTTCATACAATACTTCTCACAATGAGGGAGAGTTATCCTAAAATGAGATCTTATGATCTCTAATTTATACAAAATGTCACCAAGGTGACTTGTCCATAAATTAAGGGGTAAACCACATGACTAGGGGTAAAAAACCCTACTATTTCCCCCTTTAACAAATTAATATTAAACAATTCATCTAAAATTTCACTATTGCACAAATAAATGCTAATTGTACTTGGATGTCTCCCCTTTAAAGGACATGTTTCCACTTAGAGGAAGTTGTTAGTGTTGGAGAAGCATGGGTAGGATTCCAAAGGCTACATGTCAATAATCTATACAATATCCTCATGGTTAAAACCTTCTTCTCCTCAAAATTCCCATGTGTCAATGAGTGTCACCTCACCACCAAGCCCTAGCCCCCTAGGTTACATCATGTCTATAGGAGTGATGTTTTTCCTCTCCTAGGAAAAATGTATGGCATGTGGGGGCTATGCTATTTCATCCAATTCATCCTCAAGGAATTCCAAGTATGATATTTATCATCCAACATGAGATACCTTGGTATCCAACCTGTGGGAGTGTATCCCCATGGAAGCCCAATATAGGCATATCTCCCAAAAATGTCCACCAACTAGGCCCTGGAAATAAAAATGAGCATGCCTTCCAAGGATATCAAGTCATAACATCATGATAAGTGACTCCAATCAATAAATGAGCCACCTAAGAATGTGCATCAAAGATCACTATATCAAACAATTAATTTCTCAAAGACACTTTGTGACTTGTCAAGCTTGAATATGGGAGGGTTGATGAGGTTTCCTATTAGGTAGATATTTGCCTAGGTCAAGGATAGTTTCCAAGAGAGCCCTCTCTAAGTCATGTAGAGTGGATGAAGTGGTTGGGGTCAAGACTCAATGGAAATAGGGCTCATGAAATATGAGTTGTAGTGTCTCTTTCATGGGTGCCTTTGTAGAGGGTGTGTGGTACCTTCATATAAAATGCACTTTTATCAAGCCCATCAATTGCATTTTATATTTATTTCTTTGCATTTTCTTTCAATACGTTATAAAGAGAGGTTGAAGTTCATTGCCTTGGTTTGGTGACCAAATGATGGCAATGCCACCCACAAACACCTAGTGTAAATGAGAAGTTTGGATCGTGATGAGGCCCCCTTTCTCTCAGCCATGCAACTGAGAGCCATTACCCTGGTTTGGTGACCAGATGATGGCAATTTCATACTACTATATATCCATGGACATGATACGTAGGCCCGTGATGAGACCTCCTATCCTTCAACTAACCTTTCAAGCATTCTTTATTATATTGTGGGTCCCCTTTACTCAAAGAAAAGTGTTTCACTGCTTTCTTGGGTGATCCCTGGGAGAAGCATATGGAAGGTTTATACAAGGGTTTTATATTTTACCCAAAATCAACACCTCTAGGTATTTAGCCCCTTATTCCCATAGAATGATGGACAACCCCTTCTTGGGTAAACACACCCTAAAAACCCCAAGAGATAAATCAATGGAGGGTAATAATGATGGAAAGTGGTAAGTATGGTCAAGAACGGTATGGTGGATCTTTAAGGGAATTCCTAGTAGAAAACCCATCTGCAAGGAAGACCACTTACTAGGGAATAATTTCAACCATGAAGTTGAAGCAGGGAAAAAGCCATAATGTCCAAGAATATATCATAAAATCTATAGAAATATAAGATACAACATACTCAACTGGCTTAAATATTTAAATGATGATCACCATAATACTAACTTGTACCTCATGGAGCAAGGCCCACTAGCTTCTAGAAGCCATCTGATGTGGTGGATTCCATCTAGAAATATGTGACCATCTGTGGTGGTGATATGGGTTTCCATCTATGCAAAAGGGTATTTCTGGTCATGTAGTCTCTCTTCACTCCGTAGCACCAACCCGAGGGCCTCGAGATATAATCTCCTTAATGATTCATAAAATGGGGATAACAACCAGAACCATGTTAATGAATTCCAAATTGACAAACTCATTTTGGGTATAGGAAGTGCATATAATAGTTCACATTAAGAATAGAAGAATGCTCATAAATAACAATGATAAGAATCCCTATGAGCTATGGAAAGGAAGACCAATGAATGTGAACAACTTTAGAGGTTTTGGAAGAAAATGATACATCAAAAGAGAATATGCAGGGATTGGAAAATTTGATTCTCAAGTTGAAAAAGGCATACTTGTTGGGTACTCAAGAAAAAAGGAATCATAGAAATTCTTTAATATAAGACTCAATGAAATAGTGGAAAGCATTAATGTGATGATTTATGAGACAAATGGACGTAAGATAAAAGAAGGAAGAAACTATTCAATAGAACAGGATCACAAAGAAATGTTGAGAGAAGAAGAATCATAAGAGGATGAGGAAGAGAAACCAAAAGCAAAGACAAAATAACAATACCTTCAAGTTCCTCCAAAGACCCCTAGAATACGAGTGCAAAAGAATCATCCACTAGAACAAATTATTGGGAATAAAGATGCAAGAGTTGAAACCAAAAGAAGAATGCATTAACCAGAACAACAAAACCTAGCATTTCTATCCATAGTTGAGACTAATAGTTTTGAAGAAGCCAACAAGGATGAACTTGAGATTAAAGTTATGGATGAAGAACTAGATCAGATAGAAAATAATAACAAATGGGAATGGGTTCCAAGGACAAAGAACAAGAACATGATAGGTACAAAGTGGGTGTTTATAAATAATTTTAACGAAGATGGATAGGTCACGAGGAACAAAGCAATATTGTTATGTAAAGGATACACTCAAATTGAAGGTATAATCATATTGAAGGTATATATTTTTAAGAAATATTTACCCCAGTTTCTAGAATGAAAGAAATCAGGTTGATTCTAGTGTATGCATGTTCCAAAACTATCAAGGTATATCATATGGTTGTAAAGTCAACCTTCCTAAATGGAGAGTTAGAGGAAGAAGTCTTCATCAAGAATCCAAAAGGATTTTAGTTGTTAGAAAAGGAAAATTATGTTTGTAGGGTGAAGAAGGAACTATATGGTCTCAAACAAGCCCCTAGAGCATGGTATTCAAGACTGGACAAACATTTACAACAACAAGGGTTCAATAAAATAAATGCAGACAACAATCTCTACTTAAAGGTAAATCAAGATAGTATTTTTTTAATTGAAGTTTATGCCGATGATATTATTTTTGGAAGTGATGATGATAGGATGAGTCAACAATTTTCCAAATACATGAAAATGGATTTCAATATGTCATTACTTGGAGAGTTGTATTTATTTTTGGGTATCTAGATCTGTCAGAGAAACAAAGGAATCTTCATCTCTTAGACCAAGTATATCAGAGAAATGATAAAGAAGATTGGAATGGAAAATTGCAAACTAGTACTCCTATGCAGACTAGTTCCAAGCTAATTAAGGATGTTGATTATAAGGATGCATACTAGAGACAATACAGATCAATGATTGGAAGTTTTCTCTATGTGATAGCTTCTAGACTAGATGTGATGCAGGTAATTTTCTCTATGTGACAACTTCTAGACCGGATGTGATGCAGGAAATTGGACAGGTTGCAAGGTTTTAAGCAGGACCAAAGGAGCCACATGTTATGGAAGTGAAGAGGATATTCAAATATCTCAAATGTACATAAGAATTTGGATTATGGTTTCCAAAGGGGAATGATCTATCTCTAGTTTTCTACAGAGATGTAGATTGGGTAGGAATCATTGATGAGAGAAGAAGTACAAGTGGAACATATTTCTACTTGAGTGAGTTTCTGGTATCATGGTTAAGCAAGAAACAATCATCAATATCATTGTCTATAATAGAATCAGAGTATATTGTAGCATCAGGATGTTGTACTCAGGTTCTATGGATGAAACAAACTTTGAAGGATGTACAGGTTGAATATGATGAGTCCATTCCAATATTTTTTGATAACATGAGCCCCATAAGTATCTCAAAGAATATAGTGATGCACTCCAAGATGAAACGAATTCCAATAAAGTTTCACTTTCTACAGGAACATGTTGTAGAGAAGAAAATCATATTTGAGTATGTTGGGACAAAAGAGAATATAGCATATATATTCACCAAACTAGCTCCGAGTGAATCTTTTGAGTATGTTTGACAGAAACTTGGAGTAGTTTCTACCCCACAGTGATTTTTGAATGATTTTCATATATGTCATGGATTTAAATGAGGAAGCACCATTGAAGAGAAACAATACAATACAGATAGGGGGAGAGCCCAAAGGACAGGTTAGACAGGGGGAGCATCCCCAAAGGACAGTTCAAACATGGGGAGCAACCCTAAAGGGAAGATTCCCTTTGCCATTGATTTCAAAGGGGAAGAGATAGTAATGAGAGTCATGGTCATAGGGGGATTATGAGCATAAGTAATTTTATGCCATGCGATGGTCACAGGGGGATCATGAGCATAATAATTGATATGCCATCAATGTTGCATAAGAGTGTTTCTATCAATGCCAAATGGGGAGATTGTTGATAGATTGGGTTGGTTGTCATTATTCTCAACCCTTGAAGCAAGTCCAATATAAAATTATGGTATCCCCAAAGGTGTGGTTAAGGAACCCAAAGTTGATTAAGGAATATGTATATAAAGGATAATGTAATTAAATTTAATACTCTCACATATGGATAATATACATAATGCCAATTCTGGTGATATGTGGTACGCCACGCGGTTCCCCACAGTTAGGGAGATATGTCCTTGTGAAGTTGGAGGGCCCTCGAGAATGATCTAGGAGCCCCTAGAAGGTAAAAAAGAAGTCAATTATTCTAGAAGCTCCTATAAATTCATCAAGAAGTTTTATAGTCAAAGTGGTTACAACAAGAATATATTTTTGGGTAAAGTTGTTGAAATAATAAAGTAATTAAAAGTAAATTAGTTGCAACAAAAAATTGTGAGTTTACTAATTATGGGTATAGTAATTGCAACAAGCAAGTGGGTTAGACTTAGAAGAAGGAATATGGGTAAAACAATTAAAAGATGGCCCCTAAAGGAAGGTACATGAAAAGTATATATAAGAGATAAAGAGACTCCCATAAGCACATATTGAGCACATTGAATATCTATCTTGTGAAAGGTTATTGCAAATAATCATTGACATATCTAACATAGCGCAAATATAAGGCAGGGAAGGACGAGTGACGACAAAGTTTTGTGGCTGCAGAGGACAGTGGGAAAATATCAGAAAACCTAGTTAGGGTCATCCACACAGGTCATAAAGTAAGTTTCCTGCAAGGCATCCCCACAAGTTTCCTATATCCTGTCACATGAGGACCCGCAAGACAACCAACTTCGTCACGCGAGAACCCGCAAGACAAACAACTTAGTCATGCAAGGAACTACCAGATTTGAAGGATGAGAGGTGTTTCAGGTTACATAAGTGGGGGAGAGTCTACAAGCAAGTGTGACGGTGTTCAGGTACAACATAGTTCTATATAGAAGTAAAAGGTATGTTGTATTCTTGTTTGAATTTGTTCTTGGTTATTTTTTGAAGTATGGTTATGGGAGATTTAGTATTTTCCCTTGAGGGACTATTCTCTATATGGTACATATTATATAAGGAAGATAGCCAAAGGCACATTGTTGGTGAACTTGTTGTTTCTAGTTGGCACACATTATTGGGTATCTTGTTGAGGTGTATCTTTTATGAGTTGGTACATGTTTGAGGAATCTTGGTTAAGGTGTGTTACTGGAGATATTGGTATCGGTTGAGCTTGCATAACAATGAGGGTTTGATGCATGGTTGATGTGAGGGTTCACTATACATGGTTTACGGATGTTTGTATATGTATGACACATTATTAGAGAGACGTAGTTGTACATGGTTTGAGATATACACTTGTGATAGTGGGTATGATATATATGTGATCATATTTGATTGGATGATAAGATTATTGTGACACATTGGTACAGGTTATGATAGGTTGTTGATACAGATTGTGAAAGGTTGTTGGTATAGGTTTATGTGATAGGTTTTAGAGTGATAGGTTTCACAAGGATAGATTTACAATGATAGGGTTACAATGGTGATAGCAATGAATGTGACACTTATATTTCATAGAGACAGGATGGGAAAATAAAAGGGGGTTGTATTATCCTTTCGGTTGGTGATGGAAAACTAAGGGAGTTGTATCTTCCTTTAGGTTGGAGCTTGATAAAATAGGGGGTTTTATCCTCCTTCCAGTTGTAGCTGGAAAACAAGGAAGTTGGTGCTCCCTATGAATGTATTTCTTTTGACATATAAGAAAATAATTCTATGGTTTTCTCCCACGTTGGTATTCCACATAAGCTTTTGGTGTAATGTGTACTTGTGTGGTTGCTCATTGTTCATTATTTAATTATAGCACTCATGATGTTTTGAATGATATTGACGAAATTTTCTTAATGTTAAACAATACATATTGTGTTTAAAAGTAATATAAGTTCTCATATTGATTCACACCCCCCTATCAGTATTCCAACAATTGGTATGAGAAAATGTCCTTCAGAAAGTAGTCTAACCACTAGAAGGATATCATGGACTACACTAATATTGGAGTACCGCAGTTTGATAGTTAGAACTATGAATTATGGAGTAGATAGATTAAATCATATGTGAAGGAACATGGATTCGATGTTTGGCGAGCAGTAGCATATGGATAGAAAACACCAGACACTCCCCTAACATATAAGGATGGAAAGAATTTTGAAGATAATTATGGTAGTGCAAAAAATGCTATCCTGAATGGTTTGACTGAATTAGTATACACTGAGGTTGTGCATTGTGAATCCTCAAAAGAAATATGGTACAAACTGAAGAATATCTATGAAGGATATATCAAATTTAAAGGATCCAAAATTCAAACCTTTAGAGCCAAGTTAGAACAATTTAAGATGAAGGAAGATGAAAACATTGTTGCCTAATTTCTACGAGTTGATGAGATAGTCAATGCCATTAAAGGTTTGGGAGAATAAATGAAGGAACCAATCATTGTTCAAAAGGTTTTGAGTTATCTACCTATGAGATATGACCCAAAGATTTCATCCCTGGAAGAAAGAGTAGATTTAGCTACATTAAGCATGGATGAGCTACATGGGATACTCACAACTTATGAGATGAAGATAGAGAAAGATAATCCAGTCAAAAAGGAATAAACATTCAAGGCATCCAATAAGACAAAGAAGAAGAAAAAACAAAAGTAAAATTCATATTGTAGTTGCAACATGATTTAGAGGAAGATGAAGAAATGGAAAACTTCGTCAGAAAGTTGAAAAGAGGAACCGAAAAATAAAAAGGCATGCTTCCATTGAAATTTTTTACTTGTGTTGGTACTGGTAATTTTTATTCTAAATTTCCTCATAAGAATAGGGAAATTGATGAAGAATAAGACTCTTAAATGAAAAATAAAAATCAAAAGAGTAGAAGAAACAAAAATAAATTCTTCAAGAAAATTCTTTGCACCAAGAAAGAAATTTCATCATAAAATGAGGATGAAGATAGTGACATTGATGAGGAAAGAGTACTCTTCATGGTAGTAGATGATTTCAAGGAATAAGGAGAATTCAATCTCAAAGAATAATTAATCATTGCACTAGAAGAGCTAAGGATTGAAAGAAAAAAAATCAAGTCACTCAAGGAAGAACTAAAAGAGAAAGAAGGATCTCAGAAATCCAACACCAAAGAAGTCGAGCAAATGATCGTGAAGTGAAAAATCCAAGTGGAAGAAGAAAAAATAATTAAAGAATCACTTAGAGGTCAACTATATGAAAAGGACAAGGTGATCGAAGGCTTGGAAGCATAAATAATTACTCTTCGAAAATATCTTCAGAAGAAGGACATGCAATAGAAGAACACCAAAGTATTGAATGAGATCATTAGTAGTCAAAGGCCATACCATGAAAAATCCTAAATAGGATATGACCAAACAAAGACAATCTCAAGTTCCAAGAAAAGAAAACAAGGAAGCTATGCAGAGACAATCAAATGATCTCCTGAGAAGGAAGAAGGAAAGATGAATCAAGAAGAAGATTGCAGAGACACTACACCACCTAGAAGATTCAGGATGCAGAATCAACAACAACTAGAAATAGAGATATTCTAAGAAGAAGAAGGATTCAAAAGATCAACACCATTCAAAATATCTTCGTCCCCTAGGTATCAAACTAATTTTATTGGTTTATGTTATTCACATAATAATTTGGGGCATAAAGTTGTGAATTCTAGAGATGATACCAAGAATAGAAAAAACTATGAAGGCTACTCAAGAAATGGTTATCCAAGAAGATCTCATGAAGCACAGAGAAAAAGATATAAGAAATTTATATCCTTGAATGCAAAAGTAGAATGATACAAGTGAAAAAAAATTGGACATATGGAAAAACATTGTATATTGATCATTCCTCCCATAGAATCACAATAGTATATCAACAGTCATACACAAGAACCACAAAGTAAATGGATAAGAAAACAATATTAATACAAAAATGAAGAATGTAATCTTTCTCTAAAAGATCAACATAAGAAACGTGGATGGGATGTTGAAAGTTGTTACTAAAAGCATATGCTAGGTGATGAATATAGGTTCCTAACATTTAAGAATGAAATATATGGATCAGTTTAATTTGGGAATGATAACTCATCCTAAATTATAGGAAGAGGCACTGTCAAGCTTGGAAGCAAGGATGCCAGGGAAAAAAATGTTCTACTAGTCGAAGACATGAAACAAGATTTACTAAGTGTAATTCAAATGTGTGACCAAATACACAGACTTGTGTTTGACTCATAGAAATGTGAGATAAGAAAAGGAGGTATGGACAAGTTGGTGGATACAACTATAAGAAATCCAAGAAACATATATGTACTAGATGAAATTGGAAAAGAAAAATATTCCTTAGGAAAGGAAGATGAATTTTGGCTATGGCACAGAAGAATGGGTCACATAAATTTTTATAATATTGTCAAAATCAACATAAAAGAAGCAATTAGAGAAATTCCCCATATCACGAATCAAAAAAAAACTTTATGCAAGAATTGTATACAAGGAAAACAAACCAAGACCAAGTTCAAATCAAAGGAGTACTCCACAACAAAACTATTGGAAATTGTGCATACTGATCTAGTTGGACCGAAAAGAACCAAGGGATTGAATGGTGAAGAATACTTTATGACATGGGTTGATGACTACACAATAATTATTTCATTTTTTTTCCTCAGGAAAAAGTCAAAGGAATTTGAGCACTTCAAGATATACAAGGATATAGTTGAAACTGAAACTAATTTGAAAATCAAGTGTTTGAGATCATACAATGGAGGAGAGTTTGCATCAAAGGAATTTATGGACTTTTGTAGTGAACATGTGATAAAAATGAAATTATCGGAAGCTAGGACACCTCAACAAAATGGAGTTGTTGAAAGGAAGAATAGAACAATGCAAGAATTGGCGAGAACCATTTTAATGGATTCCAAGTTGACGGATGTATTTTGGGTACATGCAGTGCATATATAAGTTCACATATAGAACATAGGAATGATCATAAATAACAGTGATACGACTCCCTACGAGCTATGGAAAGGAAGACCAGTGAATTTGAAGCACTTCATAGTTTTTGGAGGCAAATGCTACATCAAAAGAGAAGATGGAAATATTGGAAAATTTGATTCTCATGTTAACAAAGGAATACTAGTTGGGTACTCAAGAAAAAGGAAAACATACAAATGCTTTAATATAAGACTCAATAGAATAGTGCAAATCATCAATGTGACGATTAATGAGACATATGGAAACAATATAAAAGAAGGAAGAAAATATTCAGTGGAACATGATCATGAAGAAGTGTTGAGGGAAGAAGAAGTAGAAGAGGATGAGGAAGAGAAACCAGAAGCAAACAAAGAAAAAGAAGACCTTCGGGTTCCTCCAAAGACCACTATTAGATGAGTGAAAAAAAAACATCCACTAGAATATATTATTTGGAATAATGATGTAGGAATTGAAACCAAAAGAAGAATACATTCAACAAAACAACAACACCTAACATTGTTATCCACAGTTGATCCTAGCAGTTTTGAATAAGCCAACAAGGATAAAATTTGGATCAAAGGTATGGATGAAGAACTAGATCAGATAGAGATGGATTACACATGGGAACTAGTTCCAAGGGAGAATAACAATAACGTGATCGATACAAAGTGTGTATTTATAAACAAATTGAACAAGGATGGAAAGGTCAGTTGGAACAAAGAAAGATTGGTATGTAAAGGATACACTCATATTGAAGGTATATATTTTGAAGATAACTTTTCCCAAGTTTTCATAATGGAAGCAATCAGGTTGATTCTAGATTATGCATGTTCCAAAAATATCAAGGTATATCAGATGGATGTAAATTCAGCCTTCCCAAATGGAGAGTTAGAAGAAGAATTCTACATCTAGTAGCCAGAATGATTTTAGTTGTCAGAAAAGGAAAATTATGTTTACAGGCTAAATAAGACACTATATGGTCTGATACAAGCCCCTAGAGCATGGTATTCAAGAATGTACATATATTTACAACAACAAGGGTTCAGGAAAGGAAATGTAGAAAAACATCTCTACATAAAGGTAAATCAAGATGGTATATTATTAATTGAAGTTTATGTTGATCATATTATTTTTTGAAGTGATGATGACATGATGAGTTAACAATTTTCCAAAGACATGCAAAATGAGTTTGAGATGTCATTACCTGGAGAGTTGTATTTATTTTTCGGTCTCTAGATATGTCAGAGCAACAAAGGCATCTTCATCTTTCAGACCAAGTATATAAAAGAAATGCTAAAGAATTTTGGAATGGAATATTGCAAACTAGTCAGTACTCCTATGCATACCAGTTGCAAGCTAAATAAGGATGATGATTCTAAGGATGAAGGCCAGAGATAGTACAGATCAACGACTAGAATTTTTTTCTATGTGACAACTTCTAGACCCGATGTGATGCAAGCAGTTGGAAATGTTGCAAGATTTCAAGCAGGACCAAAGGAATCCGATTTTATGGTAGTGAAGAGGATATTTAGATATTTAAAAGGTACAAAAGAATTTGGATTATGGTTTCCAAAGGGGAATGATCTATATCTAGTTTCCTACATAAATGCATATTGGGTAGGTAGCATTGATGATAAAAGAAGTACAAGTGGATCATATTTCTACTTGTATGAGTGTCTAGTATCATGGTTGAGAAATAAATAGTCAGTAGTATCATTGTATACAATAGAAGTAGAGTATATTGAAACAACAACATGTTGTACTTAGGTTTTATGGATGAAACAAAAATTGAAGGATATACAATTTTAATATGATGAGCCCATTCCAATATTTTGTGATAACACTAGCGCCATAAGTATCTCAAATAATCCAGTGATGCACTCCAAGATGAAACACATTTTGATCAAGTTTCACTTTCTATGGGAACATGTTGAAGAGAAGAACATCAGAGTTGAGTATGTTGGGACAAAAGAATAGATCATCGATATATTCACCAAACCACTTTCGAGGGAAGATTTTGAGTATCTTTGACAAAACCTTGGAATAGTTTCTTCCTCGTTGTGATTTTTGAAAGATTTTCATATATGTCATGGATTTACATGAGGAAGCACCATTAAAGATAAAATAGACAATATAGAAAGGGGGAGAAACCCAAAATATAGGTCATATAGGGGGAGCAACCCCAAAGGAAAATTCAGATAGGGGGAGAATCACTAAAGGGAAGATTCCCTTTTCCATTGATGTCAAATGGGAAGAGAGAGTAATCAGAGGCATGGTCATAGTGGGAGAAAGAGAATAAGTGTTTATATGCCATGTGATGGTCTAATAAAACCCCCATCCCTCTCCTAGAGCCTGCTGACCTCCCAGTCTAAGGATCCTTGACTTCGTGAGATAAAAACAACTCACAGACCCTTATTGAGCCTTCATAATAATAACCACAAGCCTAAAGTCCTTACTTGGGTGGAAAATCACCTCTTCTAGTGTTCCTATTGTTTTTGGATAAATCCGTAGGTGCGGAGACTAACCGATCTCCCTAGATACACCTAGATCTAGAACAAAACACACCAGAATATGACGCTTTTCTTAAGTTTTAGATATTGAATTTACTAGTAGGAAGGAACAAGTAACATACCTTAGTATCGCTTCCTAGGGTCTTTGTTGCTCCTGCTTCTCTCTGGTGCTCTCGTGAGGTCAAGATCAAGATAACACAAACCAACCAAAGTGATAGCAATAGCATAAACTCAATAAAAACCTATGTATGTGATCAAGGAATCATACAATAAAACACAACAAGCTTTATAGAAAATAATCATATTACTGTATCATAGTAAATGTGAAAGAGAGATTACAACCATGGCCTTGATGTCGTAAGGTCCCTTCCAACTGTCCTTCGTTCCCCACACACTTTGACTCCAAGAATTTTGATAGCATAGATCTGATGATATTCACAATCTATATTGACAAAGCAAATCTCAAAGCCACTCCAACCAAGCTAATAATTCCAATCCAACCAAAGATAACAATCTCAAGAACCAACAATGCTAACCCAAGCTAACTTTCTCCATGAGAACTCCTCTCCTTTTATAAGTTGAAGAGGATAAGGTGAGGAAGTTAGGATGATCCCACTAAATCATGAAAGCGAGTAAGATCCAAACCATTCAGATGCCACCTCACCATAGAAGTTTCTCCTTCTAGAAGATTCGAGAAAACGCTCATTTGTCCCACGTGCAGGCATTCTCGTACCCTAGATATAGAGAAACATGTGAACACCTCGCACCCTAGATATAGTGAAACCTGCGAGAATGGGTCATTCTCGCATCCTGCCTATATAGCAACCTGTGAACTTTCTTTTTTATAAGGTTTTTACATAGGAAAATGCAACTTCTTTTCTCAGGAAAAGTTCTTCTCCCTTCTCTCTTTAGGAACTTAGGCCACTGACCCCTCTGAAGGAAACAGATAGGTTTACATCATTAACGATCATAGGGATGATGAAAATAATGTGTAACACTATGCACACATCGTACCTACCAAGTGACCAGAGGTGGTGATCATGTACTAAAGTGAAGCCTTCACAAAATTCGCAACTTCAAAACTCCTAGGATTTGGGAGTTCCAACAAATAGATAGGAATTTCCTTTCAAACATTGAAGTGGTAGAGTGTTGAACCATAATAAATATTGATGGATGGAAGATCTACACTAAACAAAGAATTGGATTATGTGCAAAGATCTAGTCTTCGTCAGATATTCTAGCTCTAACTCAGAAAAACCCCGGAGATCCAAACACCGAAGGAGATCAGACAATTCCTGCTCCTCAATAGATCAATGAATATCATTGACTTCACAAATTCAGGCTTCGATTGTTGGATGTCTCCATAGTATCTCTCATCTCTACCCTTGAACATCGAAGTAACAAATTATTCCTCTGTTAACCATGTGGCCCCCCTTTATATCTACATCTAGGATGAGTCCCATCCTTTGGGACTTCGATAGTCTCTTCTTTTGGTGGCCTCCTGTGTCTTTCCTCCATAGTAAAACTACTCTGGATCTCCATATATTTGTCCATGTGTCCCCATTTTGATCAATAGTTCGTATAATATCTGGAGTTTAGGGCTCTGGAGAGATTGACCTTTACTCCTCACTATTTTTCGATACCCCTGATCTTCCAGATATTGAGATTTGCTGACACGCATCCTTTGAGATGGACGAAGGTGATTTACTCCACCTTCAGAAATTTAGTGGTTCCAACTTCTCTACAACCTCGATCCTCTAAATACAAAGAATGTTGAAGGACTCTAAGGGTTATCCCTCATGCAACTCTCCAAGATCTGATGATTGTCGAACCCCTAACAAAACCCATAATAGATCTCAACCATTCATTCTAGGTTCTTATTCAATGCATCCCGAGCTGATCTCAACCATTCAACTTCCAAATGGTAAAAATATTTCCCTTTCAATGGATTCAAGTTGCTAATCATCTTGAGTTTTACTCCATGAGATAGATATGATCTATAGCGCCCTCCTATGCGCTCATCTTGCAAATTTAAATCTTTTGACTTGGAAATTTTCTAAGTCCCTCCTGTGGAACTCTTGTTCTCGCTATCTCTCATGAGCTTGGTTCCTATAATATTTATGGACCTCGAGTGCACTCCTTGCATCTATGGAACTTATCATATGAGATTCTCCAACCCTTAAGATAAGTGTAGGACCTCTGCACACACCTTGCATGGGTTTGTCCTCAACTATTGTTCTTTACTAAACAACTGTGCATTTTGTGCACTGATTCTTCCAAATCTTCGCACTATGTCTCTTATGCTTATGATTCATACTTGACTCTGCCTGTGCACACCTTACGGAAACTCTGCACTCCTTGCACCAGATATCTTAGAAGAGAAACAATTGAATCTTATAAAAACATCACATATTTTCTACACTTAACCATGAAAATCATGTTCATACATGAAAGAAATATATACAAAAAGACAACAAGAAATATCACATGCATTAAATGAATTCAATAATGGATAACACCATGCATTTGGAAACAAACCTCTCTATTTTCATTCCTTCAGTAAAATATGTACAAAAGTTCATACGGTTCTCTGCAATTCACCATAAGCTTCAACACCTCTCTAAGATAATGATCAACTCTCTTGGATAATGATCAACATCCTCATTTGGGCATACAATACATACATTTATACAAGAAGAGGCTTCTCAATCCTTCCCTCCAACTACCTTAGTGCTATCCTATGATTATTAAGATGATTGTTTTTTGAGTCTTATTACAATAAATATCATTTATAAACAAATAAGAGTTGATGCTCCATATTTGTAAAATCCTATAGAAATTTAAGAAATTACAATGTACTTCGATCTCATGCGATGGATCAAGCCTCCAAAACATTAAAAGGTCTGTAATTACAATATTTTCAAAATATTAAAATGATGCACTCTTCCTTGATTTCAAAATTGACTAGAAATTTGTGCGTTGGGTGTTGAGTTGTCCTCCACTTGGCCTATTTAAGTGTTGATGGCAATGCTCCTGCATCATACTCCTCTGTACAAAAATTCATGGACTCCTGTCCATGATCTCTTGCACTATCTTCCCATGCTTTTGAATATCATATTCATTCACCCAACTAGAATCCTCTATTGTGTGAGCCTTCCCCTTCACTAGGTACTCAAAATAATTTTTTCACCTGGTCTTCTTGTCAATCCGTTGATCCATGATCCTCTCCATCTGTGACTTTTATGTTGTATGAAACTATTTTTCCCCTGGATCTATTTTTGATCATCTGATCCTCCTGGATCATTCATCCTGTACGGGTACAAATCTACAACATTAAATATGGCTGATATACCCACATCCTCTGGAAGTTCAATCTCATAAGCATTAGCATCAAATTTTTTGATAATCTTGCATGGTCCTGTTTTATTCATCTTCAGTTTATTATATGTTCCCTTTGGGAACCTTTCCTTCCTCAAGTGTGATAGAACTAGATCTCCGAATTTGAATTGAACCTCTCTTCTTTTCAGATCAATTCGACTCTTATATTTTTGACTGCTCTCATGTAGTTGTTCCTTTATTTGAATATGAAGCTTTTGCATATATGTAGTGAAGTCTTATGATCCTGCACTTCAGAATTCACTGTGCTTCAAACCATCAACCGTGAAATTCCTCTCTAATGCATTCCATACATTATTTGGAATGGGATTTTTCTAGTGCTCATGTTTGGTGAATCATTATATGCAAACTCTTCTTGAGAAAGAATCTGATCCCACTTGTTATGGTGTTCAGTGACCAGACTTATCAATAGGTTTCCCAAACTCTGATTTACCTCCTCAGTCTTTCCTTTTGTCTAAGGGTGATAAGATAACTGAAGGATAGATTTGTCCCCAATTTTTTCCATAGATTTCTCCAGAACTACCCCGTGAATTTGGTATCTCTGGCCGATAATATGCTCCTTGGAAAGCCATGCAATCTCACAACCTCATTGAAAAATAGATTTTCTATGTGAGTAGCATCACTGGTTTTTTGGCATGGTATGAATTGTGCCATATTTAAAAATATGTCAACCACAAAAAATATGTAATCACTCCCCCTATGGTTATCGACAATATCAGCATGAAATCAATGCTTATTGCATCCCACGACCTATCTGGAATAGGAAATGGCTGATACAACCCAATGTTTTGTTACTTTCCCTTAGTGTATTGGTAGGCTCTACATTTATCCACAAAATTCTTTACATCGGACCTCATACCTGGACAATGGTATGAAGAACTTAGCTACGCAAAACGTTTATCATGGCCAAAATGTCCAACCAATCCTCCACTGTGTTTTTCCATCAATAGGTTGTCTCTCATCGAGCATTTCAAGATACAAATTTGGATTACTTTAAATAAAAATCCATATTTAATTAGATACTCTATCCATTGGCTCATGTACCTTAATGAATGGTTCTCACATGCTTCATAATACTCTTTAAATTCTAGATATTCATGATACATTTCCTTAAGGTGTTCAAACCCTAAGGTCTCCACTTGGAATTCTTGCATAATCAGACATCTCCTGCTTAAAGAATCAACAAATTTGTTAGCACTAACACTAATTTTCTTAATACCAAAAGTAAAATTCTTCATGAATTCTATCCATTTAGCATGTCTTTGATTCAACTTCTCCTATCTAGCTATGAACTATAAATCTTGATTATCACTGTACAATACAAACTCCTTTGGGACCAAGTAATACCTCCATTTTTTTAGAGCTTGTATCATATCATAGAATTCCTTATCATATGTGGAATATTTTCTCTTAGTGTCATTCAACTTCTCGTTGAAATAAGAAACATGTTGATTGTCTTTTCTCAAGACTACACTAATAGCCACTCCACTGGAATCACACCTTATTTGGAATATTTTCCTAAAATATGGCAGAACCATAATCAATTGTTATGTTATCTTCTCCTTGAGTTCTCTAAAACTTTTCTCAACTTTCATTGTCCAATTAATGGATTTGTGCTTTTTGTTTATGGTGTCTAATATGGGTGCACAAATTCCACTGAAATTTCCGATGAATCTCCTATAAAATCCTTCCAATCCATGGAAGCTTCTCACCTCAAATATGCTTCTCAGAGAAGGCCATTATTTGATTTCACTCACCTTCTCTGAATCCATCTTCAAATTGTTTGAATAAATTACTAAACCCAAGTATATGAGTTCTGTCTTCCTGAAAGAACATTTTTTTAAATTTATCACCATCTTCTCTTGCTACAACTTCTTCATTACCATCTTCAAGTGCCTTAGACGTTCTCCCCCAGTCTTGTTGAAAACCAAAATATCATCTAAGTACACAATCACAAACTTGTTGATGAAATATTTAAGTACTTCATTCATCAATCTCATGATTTTTCTTGGGGAATTGGTTAAGTCGAATGGCATAACAAGCCACTCATACAATCCCTCATTCATCTTGAATGATGTATTCCATTTGTCCCCTTCTCTCATCCTTATCTGGTGATAGCCACTCTTGAAGTCTATCTTGGAGAAATAATTTTCTCCACTCAAGCAATCCATCAAATCATCCATTCTGGGTAACGAGAATATATGCATGATGGTGATATTGTTGATGGATCTAGAATTTTTACATATTCTCTAGCCTCCATATTTTTTTGGACTCATCATAGTTGGCACTACGCATGGACTCAAACTCTCTCTAACCAAACCATTGTCCAAAAACTCTTGGACTTTCCTTTTGACTTCTTCATTATCTTGTGGCATCAAACTTTATGTGGATTTGTTTGGAAAATGCACTCCTAGGATAAGTTCAATGTGATGAATGATGTTGCGAATGGGTGGAAATGAGCAAGGTAACTCATCCACCACAATATCAACAAAATTATCTAGCATTTATTGAAACTCTTCAGGTAGATTATCCACAGAAGTACTTGTAAGGATGAATATAGGTTTTCTCACCACAACAAACTACATCTCATGTTCCTTATTGATTTCATTCAAAAGTTCCTTCCCACTCATGAGAACTATTCTTGGGATACCTTCCTCCTTCAATTTCTTATCCTCTATTGGTAAAAACATGTGTGTGTGGACATTATTCTCAAGCGTGTAAGCATTTTATCTCCCATCATGTATGGCATTTATTTCATATTTCCATGGTCTCCCCAAAAGAACATGACAAACATCCATGGGTATTACATCACATAGTACCTCATCTTTATATCCTCCTATCTTAAATTCACCATTGCATTGTTGACTCACCATGATTTGGTGTCCCTTATGAAACCACGATACCTTGTATGGGTTTGGATGTGTAGTTGTCTCCAGATCCATCTTTTCCACCATTTATGTGGATAGGAGATTATCATTTCTCCCACTGTCTATGATCACCTTGCATACCCTATCTTTGGTCTTGCAAGAAGTCTTGAACAAACTATTTCTTTGAACTGGTTTTTCCACCTCTTTCTCCAGTTTTAAGAGAATTTTCCTCATCATGAGGGATTTCCCATATTCATTTTCTTTGGCTTCAATAAACCTCTTCTGTTCTTCGAAATGTGAGCTTCTCCTCCTCCTTTTTTCTTCTTCCCATCGAGACATTTCCAAGACATGTGTCATGTTTTTCCACAGGCGTATAATTTCACTTCTCCTCCTCCTCCTCTACCTCTTCCTCTTCCTCGAGAAAAAATCTTTATGCACCATTTTTTACCCCTTGGGAACTTCCTCCTCTTTCTGTATTACTGTGATACTTCCCAGCCTCAGCTTTAGGCTTCTAGGACTTTTCACAAATAATTCCCTTACCTCTGTTTAGAATTCTTCCTCTATTTCATTGGAATTTCTTCCTAGACAACTTCTCTTATGATTTTAGTGCAACTTGATAAGCATATTCTACAATCCTCATTGTTGTCATGCTAATTTCATCTTGGGTTTCATATCCCATGCCATTAATATACTTGAAAACCTTCTCTTCATCTCTCTCATGATGTCCTTCTTAGATGTTCATCCTATAAAATTATTCTATGTATTCCTTCACTTTCAAGCCATTTTGTCTCAGGTCCTACAATATACTTAACATATTTATCTGATAGTCCTTGGATATAAACTTAGCCTTCAACTTAGCTACCATCCTATCCCAACTCTTAATTTTATACTTACCCTTGTTGCTTCTGTCAACCTGTTGTTTATCCCACCACAATGATGCATGTCCTTTTAGCCTTGTAACAACATGATTCACTTTATTTTCATATTTGATATCCTCATAATCAAAGTACTTGTATAAATCCCTTATCCAATCCAGCAACTCTTCAACATCCAAGTTTCCTTCATACATCGAGACTTCTATTTTTTCTCTAGCCCCCATTTTTCACAAAAACTCTTAACAAGCGTTCCTCTATATCATCTTCTCCTGCATCTCCTTATACCTCCATTTCCTCACTCTCATCCTCGCTAATGTCACCAACATCATACAATCTCCTCTGTGTTGTCTCCATGACATCTAATCTCGCACGAAGTTGCCTCATCTCTCACTCCATGGTTGGTTTTGCTACATGCCTCTCTGATCTCCTTCTTGGTGGTAAGGTTCTTAGATTACCCTTGTAGATATCAATCTATGGCTCTAATACCACTTGATGCAGACCCCCTCCCTCTCTTAGATCCTGTTGACCTCTTGATCTAAGGATCATTGACTTCGAGAGCTAAAAACAACTCACAGGCCCTTATTGAGCCTTCAAATAATAACCACGGGCATAACGTCCTTACTTCAATGGAAAATGCCTTGTTCAAGTGTTCCTGCACATGCACCGCACCTACCAAGTTACCAGAGGCGGTGACTGTCGAGTAAAATATATTCTATCTAATTAGAGATTAAATTTTCAACCTGGGGCTCATAGACTTTGATGTGCCAGCACTATATGTGTAGGTCTAGAGCTCTAATATATCCTAGCCTCACCTAATCTAATGCTAATAAACTCAAATAATGAATAGATTTAAGAAATTCTAGAACTATGAACTATTTTACCTAAGTAGATTTACACAATCTATGACTATGAACTGTTTAATCTATCTCTAAATAAGAAAATAATAAGTAATGTATTTCAAATATATTTAATCTATTAAATATCTCTTTGAATAAGCAAACAACTAGTAATCTATTTCTGAGTTATTTGATCTATCTACCTCTGAATGAACAAGAAAGTAAGCAAGTAAGAAATTAAGCAATTAATCTATCAAAACTATCTTAACAAGGGAACTCTATTCTTAAAGAAACTCACAACTATTTCTATCCTGCAAAGAATAAACATTAATCTACCTAACTAAAAGAAAGAGTGTTTTGACAATATTCAAATGTGATGATTGTTTCTTCGGTGGCGAATGAGATCACGATGGAAACTAACTACCAATGATAGTTCAAGTGGAATTAACCCAATGCTAACTTCTACAGAGAAATGTAAAGTATGGATAAGGAAGTCTATAGGAAGTTTTGCCACCATAAAAGTAACACATGATGTTCTTGGAATCCATGTGATATTTAAACATTGTGCAAAAAATATTCAACATCAATCATTCACTTTATCATACAACTACTGGAAAGTACCCTATTCAAAATCACTAACTCAAGCAAATCTATAAACTCGTAATTAACACTTAATTAGAAATCCTAACTCAAATTCATAACTAAGATGCCAATGAAAATACTCTATGCAAACACAAAAACTCTTACCTGATGCTAATTAGAAATCATAACTCAAATTCATAACTGTGATTTCATTAAAAGTCATAACCTAAAGTTAACTAAGCTAACGTTAAAAATCATACTCAAACTGAACTAAGATGCTACTGGAAATCATAACTCAAAATTCATTTCTATCCTATGATGTTGATGCTGAAAGGAAAATTAGCAAATGAAACAAATATAAAGAGAATATTCGAATTACAACTTGATAAATAAACACTATATAAATTAGTACTCTGTAGAGTAATTTACAGATAGGGAGAAAAAAATTAATAGTATAATTAGACAACTTCTACAACCTGCAAAACAAAATGTTAGGAGTCTAAATATTAATACACAACAATCGACATTCACACACACTCTATAGAACATGGAATTCAGAAAGTGATCTGCAAAATAAGAGAAGATATACAGGGAGGCGAATTAGACAAGCAATCTGAGAACAAAAAGATACACACTGTGAAAAACAAATTGAAATTAAGAGATATGCACAGTAAATAAACAATTTTGAAATATAAGAAATATGAAAGGAAAATATGCAAATATATACTGGTATAAACAATCACCCAGACTATTGGTGGCCCCCCCACAGGTCATGGAAACACTTCAAATGGAAAACACAGTCCCAAAACTAACACAATATTGGCATTAATCATAAAAATAGAGTATAAAAAAAAATGGAGATAATGTCTATGTAAATAATTTAATTCATGTCATTCTTCATGGAATAGACATCAGTATTTATAGATTATTACAGAGCTTGAGATTTCAACCACTGGAAGGTTCAACACTCTCTAAAAACAGTAATTCATTAAATTCCATTAACATAAATTATCTTGTCCAACAGTCTCGTGTGCTCAAAATAGTGTCCTATGCAACTGCTCAAGTCTGGATCTGTTGAGCTCCATACCTGGAGAGCATGAGTGCAAACAAAACCCATGTTCCTAATTCTCCCATCAAAGCCCACCAATATGATAACTGCCAACTCCTTTATGCTTTGAGTGCCATATGGAGTGCTAGATTGAGAGTTGGAGGGTTGGATTGAAAACCAAAAACTACTCTCAATCCGTCCACAATTTTAGGAAATAGCCCACCTAGGACCTAATTGGGAATATTGGGCACAAAACCCATGTGTCGTAGTTTTCTGATTCAGCTTCATCTTCCCAAAAATTGAGTTTGAAGTTAAATTTCTAAAAAAAAGGGTCAGATGAAGGATCAGATTGTGATTCTGACCTATTGCAAGAAAACCAGAACGTTAGATATTCATAATCAATTAACTAAGATGAATTTATCATAAAACCATTGAAAAAATGATGATTATACATACCTTGCATGATTCCATGGCGAATTGATGTATACATCTTAATAATACCTTTAAAATGTCTAAATGAGAGGATAAAATATACAATTTCGTATGAAAAAAGGATTCGACCATTGAAGAAAATAGTCAAAACACCAACCCAACATTACCCCCATGCCTAAGGATTTGCAGGTCCCTATGAAAACAAAAATGGATCACCTGACATAACTATACTCGTGAAGGAGGGGGTGGATTGGCTTTACAAGCTTCTCCCTCTTTCCCTGGGGACTTTGTCTTAGGCCATTTACGATGTTTCAATTGCATCCAAAGAATCTAATTGGTGGTGGTCATATGATCAACCAATCAATGAAGAGAGTTCACTTTTTCTTACAAGACAACATTGTCACGATGCAGATGCCTATCCATAGTTTTTTGTTCTGGCAGTTGTTGAAGGAATTGATCATTTTTTTGTTGCAATTTATCAATAACTAGGGTGTGATCATATGGCTCAAGAGAGGAAGGCTTGGTTTCCTTGATAGATGTAGAAGGTATATCAAATTTAGAAGACAGTGTAGGTGTTGTAAGGTTTACAGTTGGGAGTGAGATTGTCATTGATGGCAAGAACATCGATGGCAAGAAAAGTGATGGAAAATAGGCTTGGAAGACATCATAAGTCCAGACAGGAGGAGCACACAAATGGAGGACATATATCAGGCATTAGATCCAAGCACAGGGTCTGACTATCATTGGATCTAGGAGAACCTGCACATTCTTTAAAGTGCAAGGAGAAGCGGGCTTACAAAATATTGAAAGTAGGAGGATTGTCCATCTTTGGGCATAACACATGGTCACAGATCATCATTTCGCTGACTGGAAAGTCAAAGGAAGGAGGTTCTCTAACCCCTCGAACTCATGATATGTGATATCATGAAATGATCATGGTCGTTGAAGCCAGAGGACACATGGCGAGCGATTGGAATTTTCTTGACTGAAAGGTCAAAGACATGAGGTGCTCTATCCTTCCAACTCGTGAAACACAAAATCATGATATAATATCAGTCATTGGATCGAGGACAAATTTGGATTGTCAATCCAAGGACACATGCTAAAGATCATCATTTCATTGACTGAAAGGTCAAAGGACGGAGGTGCCCTAACCTCTCAAACTCGTGAAACATGAAATGACGATATAATATCAGCCATTGAATCGAGGAAAAATCTGGACCATCAATCCAAGAAGGACACGTGGCTAAAGATCAACATTTCACTGACTATAAGGTCAAAGGAAGGAGGTTCCCTAAACTCTCAAACTCACGATATGGAAAATCACGATATAATCTTAGTCGTTGGATCGAGGACTAATCTGGGCCATCAAATCCAGGAGGTAGATCATGAAAGACTATGTCAACAAGGACAAGTGGCAACCTACGTCAGCAAGGACACATGGGACAATCATACAAGGACAAGTGTCAGGATGATTCAACATTTAAAATATGTGAATATTATGAATCTGAGTGACACATGGCAGCCACTCGTCTCATGACATGTCATCGAGTGACGCAAGAGTGACGTCACTCTGAGATTTTAGTTTTGGGAGTTTTAGCATCAACACTCCCCCAAAGTCCTAAAAGCTAAACTTTTGGGGTAGAGGATAGCCGTCTGATCACCACGGATTATGGACCGTTGATCTGGATAGTGAAGTAGTCAAATGATTAACGAGAGGTCATATCTCATGGTCACATTGTTGAGAGTTGGAGAGAAAATCTAGTGCATCCAAGCTCTGTTTCAGAGTTCACAACATGGAGAGTCGAGACAAATCATCACAAAATCCCTGAAATGTGAAATTGCAAAATGCATTTTCAAATTAGGATGTGGTCACCACCGGTGGTCACGTGAAGGTAGGAGCGTGCAATATTCTAGGCTCCATTTCCGATATCAGGAATTCCAGAGGAAGGATTCAAGGAGACTCACAAGAGAATCCCTGAAACACAAAATTTTGAAATGCATTTTCAAATTAGGTTTTGGTCACCGCTTGTCACACACCCACTACCTAAATCAGATTTTTGTGGTCTTCTGCTGCTCCAGAACCCCTAAATATCCATGGAGGCCCAGCATAAACTGGCTCTTTCTCTCTTCTTCTCCATTACCATGTGATCGCGGGTCATGATCGCGATTCCATTTGAACGCAGTGCCTATTTCTATTTTTCACCTCGGTGCTACAGTAATGTCTAATTGTTTGAATCTGCAACCGCCGAACCCCAACAGGGCTAGCGACTAGCCAATGGGGACGAATCCCTACAGGGTCAGCAAATGACCAATAGGAACAAATCCCAACAGGGGTATATAATCGCCAATGAAAATAGGCCCCATCGCACGGTTAAGTGGAATACAGGTGGCAGAGAGGGAAACACGACACGGTGTTCGACATGTCAGGAGGGGCCCCACTTCACATGCCCCACTATTCCGGACCCCCCCCATTAAAGGCAGACTGGAAAGGGGGGTCCCGAATCCACTTGAGTGTCATTGATCATGAGGAGTTAATATCGACCGTTCGAGAGTTTCACATCCAATTCCAGACCCCCCCCATTAAAGGTAGAATGGAAAGGGGGCTCCGAAATGCATCCTCAGTTGTAGATCTGGGCGGGTGGACTCTGGTCGTCTAGATCTGCTCACCGCTTATCCTAAATCATATTCACATCCTGGCTTAAGTTGATGTCTCATCTCCACATCTAATGGTCATTGCAAACCCTAAGGTCCTCCGAAAGAATCTCGTCCATTCATCGGGGTTTATCATCATGAGAATCCAGACTCTCGATCACGGGACTCCCGAATCCTCGATCCCCAGTTTCTCGATGTGGTTAATCTCTCGACACGTGGCCTCCGCCAATCAGACATCTCAGACCTACTCTGGGGTTTCCACCATTGGAAATCCCAAACTCTTGTCAACAGGAATCCCGATTTCACGATCCTCGATGAGCCAATTCACTGATATGGTCCTTTACGTGTTAGCCCTTCTGGCTAAACTCCTGGCCCACGTGACCACTATCTAACAAGGTCATAGCCTTATCTCTTGTCAGGTTTTCAGACTTTCCAATGCCGGAATGTACTCATCCTCAGGATTCGCGATCCGCCGAATCCCGATATGTCGATATGATGACAGTTGGCCCTACAATGGACACTTTTCACTTTGTCGGGATTCTAGACTTCGCAATTTCGAAGTGTATGGACTTCTTTTCCACGGGATTCCTAATCTTGTCCACATGTCCTCCTATGATGGATGACTCCTATTGATTCTGGTATTTTCACTAGGAAAATTCCTGACCTCATGTCATCGTGACTCCCGATTTCATGAATGTCGATATCCCGATGGCCACACCTCTCATCAGGATTTTCAACCTCCTATTCACGAGGGCTTAACGCTCATGCATCTCTTAATAGATCCAACGACTTTCGGGTTTTTCTGGCTAATATCTAACAGCTCAGATCTGTCCCATCTTGTGCACTCTTCCACTACGTCATGGATGTGGAAAAATCAATGGTTCAGGTGTTCTCATGGACTGTGGGGGTCTACGATCCCGATTTCCTCACTATTCACGAAGATAGAGAGAAAGGGGAAAGGTATGTAACACCCTCGTTTCTTTTGTCAATCAAACAGTCATGAATGAACAGGGGTCTTCCGAAGGAATCTCATCCGTCGATCGATACTTATCCCTACGCTGCTACTTCGGGATTTTAAGAGGGTCATTCCTCCTTGTACAGGGTTGTTAAGACTTGCACAACCAATTCCTTTTTCCAGGTTCTTTGTAACCCTTTCCAAAGAGGGAATCTCTGTGAAGAGATACATTCCGGGGCATCCCAGAGACGGATAAGGGGAAACAAATTCCTGAGAACGGACTGAAATTCTGACTTGGTTCAACTTACGCATAATTAAATTCATTTATCAACATAAGACATGCATGGTTTTTCTTTCATAAGCATATACAACTACTATCACTGATCAAAATACCACACAGACATTCTCATAATGAAAACATTCACAGTTTCACAGCTTATGGGCATACTTATCAGAATACATACATTTCAAGGAGCCAGAGACAAAACACTTATAAGAAATAACACCAGAAGTGAGTGCAACTGCTGAGAGGGGTGCTCGTTTCCACCCAACCATAGGCTTAGCGACTCCCAGTGGATTTAACACTAGCCACCCTCGAGCTGAGACCACGATGTTGTGAGACTATGTCTCTATTTTCCAGTGACCAGGAGCGAAGGTTTCAATCCTTCCTCTCTGCTATCACTCACTCTGCATAATGCCAGAGTTCTCCCCTCATGTCTGCCCACTAATCGCTTCTACCCCATGCCTTATCCTCTTGCGAGGTTGCGTGTGGCGCGATTACCCTTGTGCTGATCAGGTCTGACGGCTCTATGGATGGGAGGTTCACCTCCCATCCCTCATTAAACCATCCACCTACCAACCCTCAAGACATTTAATTCGGGGCCAGCGAGCCACTTTTGGTTCTTCGGGCCAGTGGAGTCCAAATACGGTATTAATTCTTGGTGGAAGTTAACACCACCTTTCCAGGTGCCTTCCACCGCCATCGTGGTCTCTTTTTCTGCACATCTCCTCTCAACAGTCCTACAATATAAATTCATAATGTTATTCACATTTATTGAACTTTTACTCAAGGTCCATTTACATCACATATTCACATTTATGAGTTTGCCATAGTTCTTGGCCAGTCCAGTTAATTTTACAAACTAGGGGAAACAGGGTGTTACACCACTGGTGGTCACATGAGTGGAAGGAGCTAGCATAGCTAGGCTCCATTTCAGGTACCGGGAGTTGGAGGAGTCAAGGGACTCATGGGAGAATCTCTAAAGTGAGAAATCATTAAATTCACTTTTGAATGGGGCTATGGTCACAGCGAGCGGTCCTATCAGTGGAAGTGAGGGGAAGGAGCTAGAAAAACTAGGCTCCATCTCGGATTTTTCACAAGTGGAGTGAGGAAACTCCCAGTTGTATATCCTGGATTGCGAAATCATGAAATGCTTTCTGAATAGGCATTTGTTTATTGCCTAAGGCCACATGTAAAAGGAAAGGGATTAGCCAGAAAGGATAAATTCCCACTATAAAGTTTTTTCAAGAAGAAAAAAGGTGAGAAACTCATGAACATGCGAAGATTCTCTCAATAACTACCAAAAGGAAGTGATTGCATCTGCCATAGAATTTGAAGAGTCTTCAGGGTGATCGATAGAGAAGATGAAGAGTCTCGAGGAAAATTCTAGTGGAGTGTAGACTCATCATAGAGTCGAATGACAGATGGAAGTGGGTCGAAGACTGTTATAGTCATCAAATCCAAAGGATCTCAGGAGAATGTCCAGTGATGATGAACACAATGAAGTGTATGTAGTGGGATAGTGCACACAACATGCACAAGGTGCACAAAGACTATAAAAATGCATAACAGAGAAGAGATCTTGTTGTTGTTGTTGTGAGTGATGCATGCATGTAGAAACATGATGTGTAGGATTTGAAGCACAAAAGAAGAAAACAACATAGATGCATATCTATGAGAAGAACATAAATCCGAGGTGTTCATGTTGAGACAGAGGAGAAGATCAAAAAAATGAAGAGGATGCAAGAAGGAAGACATTGATGCAGGAAGAGTAGAGAAGCATAGAAAAACAATGATAAACCTGGTAAGCCAATGACAACTATTGAATTATTGTAATAAATTCAGAGAAAGAAAATTTTTATATTTCAGGGTGATTGGGAGGTGCTAGGGAGGAATCTTGTCCTTAGAATTTCAAGTAGGTGTTTGAATGCAGGGAGTTATAGCTTCCATATGGTTGCAACCAGAGAAACCAAGGTGGAAGGGTAGTGCAAGGGAGAACATTGGTTCTCGGATATACAGTTTAGTTCATGTATGAGTGGAAGTTGGTGCTTCCATCCAGTTGGTGCTGGAACATTCAGGGAGTTGGTACTTCCTTCTAGTGGGTGCTATAGAAACTAGAGAGTTGGTGTTCTCAACAAGTAGCATCTTGCAAAACAGAGGTGGTAGCCTCATTATGATTTGGTGCTCATAAGAATGATAATGTATAGAAAATAATTATCATATAAATAAGAAGAGGTTTTCACCCTTTATGGGTTTCCTCAGGAATATCTATCTCTGTATTAAACATGTGAGTGATTGATGTTGATTACTCTACTGCTTATTTATTGTGATCATCATTGAGAGTTATGTAATGAGTTTAAAAATGGATATAATTGTTTAATCAAATTGACAATTGATTCACCCCCACTCTCAGTTGTCCAAAAATTGGTTTTAGAGCGAGCCCCTTTTATCTAAGGGTAGATCCTAGATCTTAAACATGTCAAGCCATGAAGTAAATTCAACCAATAAGGCCCCTATGTTCAATGGAACAAACTTTGCCTTCTAGAAAGTTAGAATGAGAACCTACATAATGTCTTTAGGTGCAAATGTCTAGGATGTGGTAGAGGCTGGTTATGTAAAGCCAGTTGTACTAGCTAATAAAGATGATAAGCTAGGATTCACCTTCAATGCTAAGGCTATGAATTCTATCCTGAGTGGGCTTGCAGAAGAAAAATTTGTAAACGTTATGCACTTAGAAACTACCAAAGAAATGTGGGACAAACTCATTAGTAGTTATGAAGGTAATGAGAAGGTAAAGTACGCCAAGATTCAAACCTACAGAGTACAGTTTGAACAAATGAATATGAAAGAGGATGAAACTATTGGAAAGTACTTTCTGAGAGTTGAAGAGATGGTAAATGCAATGAAATCACTTGGTGAAAAAATAGAGGAACCCTCTTTAGTTCAGAAAATTTTGAGATCTCTACCAGATAGGTTCAACCCAAAGGTCTCTGTTATAGAAGAAATTAATGATATAAAATCCTTGGCATTTGATCACATTCTAGGAACTTTGGCTGCATATGAAATGAGAATATTTAAAGATAAACCCACCTCCAGAGAAGCATCATTTAAAGAAGACAAGAATGAGGATTTTGAGCCTGATGAAATTGAAGCAAAATTTGTGAGAAGACTAAAGAAGGGATCGGGCAAATGCAAAGGTAAATTTCCTTTCAAATGTTTCAACTGTGGTAATATAGGTCATTTTGCAAATGAATTTCCTCACAAAAGAAAGGACCAGACATATTATGATGAGGAGAAGCACAAACACAAAAATTTCTTTAAAGAGAATAATTTTAAGAAGAAAAATCTTTGTAAACAATGATGATGATCCTTCAGATGATGAAGACAATGAATCCTCTATTTAAGATAAACTAAATGACTTCATGCTTATGGACAAACAGAATTATGATAATAAAATCACAGGAAGTGATGTTGATGAAGAAGAAGCTGTGGTTGATATGGAAGGAGAATTGATCAGTGCACTGGAAGAGATTGACAGACTCAAAATTAAGAAGAGAAAACAAAAACGATTGCTGATACAGTTCAAGAAAGGAAGTAAAGAACCCGATGAAGACTTTTTCCTACTAAAAGTGGAATTATAAGAGGCAAAGAAAATCGAAGACATTCTAAAACAACAGTTATCACAAAAGAAGGTAAGATGTGAAGCTTTGGAAAAGGAAGTAGTGAAAACTAGGAAAGAGTTGGAGAAGTTTCAAGCCATGGATCGTCAAAATATGTCAAGTATCAAAGCCTTAGAATAATTGGCCACCATTCTGAATTAGAAAAGGAACCCAAATCTGAAAACAGGTATGGGTTATGAAGAGGGATCAAGTAGTGATCATCCAAGCAACAAAGAACCCATCAAGTTTGTCAAATCTACCACTAGTGAAAACAAAAAACCTGCAGAAACAAAAGAAGATGATCATCTTCCCAGGAGGAGTAATGAAAGAGGTACCACAATGAAACTATAGATCAGAGAAATAATGTACTCTTTGTTCAAAGAAATCATCAACATGAAAGAAATCGACCTTCTCAAAGAAGACAACCATTTTCCAGATACAATGGATTTTTCTATGGATATTGTTATTTCTATTCTAACTTTGGTCACAAAGTTGTAAACTGTTCTTTAAGATTTAAATATGAGCAATCAAAATATTCAAGGAATAGATATCTACCACAAAAAATAACGAGACAACCAATTAACAAACAGTCACAGACTGCAAATAATGTGATGGCTAGAAAAAGGAAACAGGTTAAGAATAACAATCGTTATGATACTTTATTCAATGAACCAGAATGTTACACCTGCCATAATTTTGGACATAAATCTACAGACTATCACTTAAGGAACTACAAGACAGATTTGAATTCCTCTGCTGAAAATGTCAAGGTTTGGAAGATGAAAGAAAATGACAAGTGTGGACTAGTGTTTTCATCCCAAAGACAACAGAACCCCTGGTATATTGACAGTGGTTGCTCCAAACATATGACAGGAGACTAAGGTAAGTTTCTATCTCTAAGTGAAATAAAATCAGGAAATGTAACCTTTGGAAATGATGCTCCAGGTAAAATCAAGGGTAAAGGGATGGAGAGTCTATGTAATGGAAAAGGAAAAGCCCAAAATGTTTTTCTTGTAGATGGTATGAAACATAATCTGCTCATTATAAGTAAAATGTGTGACAGAGGATGTGAAGTGGTGTTCACTTCCAAGGACTGCAAGATAAAGTCTGTAAACTCAGGACAAGTGTTGGATAAAGGCATAAGGACATAAAATAATGTATATGTGTTGAAAGAAGATAGAGAAGAGTGTAATATAAGAAAACATGATGAGAGATGGTTATGGCATAGGAGAATTGGACATCTAAACTTTAACCACTTAATCAAGCTCAAAAATATTGAGGCAGTAAAAGATCTTCTGAGAATATCAAAGCCAAAAGATTCTATGTGTAAACCCTGCCAAGTAGGAAAGATAACCAAGACACAGTTTAAATCCAAGAGATCTACTTCAATAGAGAAACCACTCCAACTAGATCATATGGATTTATGTGGACCATCAAGACAGGAAGGCACAGGGAAAGAAAACTACTTCATGCTGATCATTTATGATTACTCTAGACATACTTGGGTTGCATTTCTCAAGGAAAAAGTTGAAGCATTTGAGAAATTTAAAATATTTAAGGATTTAAATGAGAATCAGACATGCAAGAGGTTAAAGGAAGTAAGATCATATAGAGGAGGAAAATTTATGTCAAGTGATTTCAAGGAATTCTGTGATAAACATGGGATCAAGAGAGAATACACAATCCCAAGAACTCCACAACAAAATGGAGTAGTTGAGAGGAAAAACAGAACAGTGCAACAAATGTCTAGGTCAATGATGAATGAGAAGAACATTTTTCAAACCTACTGGGTAGAATAAATACACACAACAGTCCATGTTCTTAAAAAATCCCACCTCATACCACACACTGACAAGACACCTTATGAAATGTGGTATGGGAGACCTTCTTCAATCAAACACTTCAAAGTCTTTGGGAGTAAGTGTTACATAAATAATAATGATGAGAACCTTGGCAAGTATGATGACAGGGCTGATGAAGGCATATTCTTAGGGTATGCTACAAACAATAAAGGATACAGATTCTATAATAAGAGGCTGCATAGATTGGTTGACTACATTGACAAAAAAGTTGATGAAGGAATCCCAGTAAGAGAGGTGAACAATACTGAATCAAAAACAAAGGATATAGATGAAGTTGAAGCTAAATAGGTCCAAGAATCATAACAAGAAGACTCTGAGCCAAATGAAGATGCAAATATTCAGATAGACTCAAATCAGTAGAAAACATCAAATTCCTCCTCCAGAATCACTCAAAAGCATCAACCTGCAAGTTAGATAATTGGTAAAAAAGACAAAGGTGTACAAACCAGGAGAAATATAATAAAAAACATCGAACAATCACATATAGCCTTCATATCCATGATGGAACCTAAGAATTTTAATGAAGCTAACAAAGATGACCATTGGGTTAAAGCCATGAATGATGAACTTGATCAGATTGAGAAAAATAATACGTGGGAGATGGTTCCTAGACCCGAAGGTCAAAATATCATTGGTTCCAAATGGATCCTTAAGAACAAAATGAATAAGAAGGGACAAGTTGTCAGGAACAAAGCAAGATTGGTTTGTAAGGGCTATGCTCAAATATAAGGATTGGATTTTGATGAAACATTTGTGCCAATAGCAATACTAGAAGCGATTAGAATATTTCTTGCCTATGATTGTCATAAAAGGTTTAAAGTCTATCAAATGGATGCCAAGTCAACATTTCTAAATGGATATTTAAAAGAAGAAGTTTATATGGAACAACCAGAGGGTTTCAAACTGACAGATAATCCTGACCTAGTATGAAAGATGAAGAAAGCCTTATATGGGTTAAAACAATATCCTCGTGCCTGGTATTACAGCTTGGATAAGTATCTCCAAGACAAAGGGTTAAAGAGAGGAACAGTTGACAACACTCTATATATCAAAACAGAGTGTAATGACTTGCTCATTGTGTTAGTCTATGTAGATGACATCATCTTCGGATGTAATAATGATTCATTGGTACAATGGTTTTCTTCTGCCATGGACTCTAAGATTGAAATGTCTATGATAGGGGAACTGTCATTTTTTCTTGGTTTGTAAATTACTTAGAAGTCTGAAGGAATGTTTATTTCTCAAGAAAAATATCTAAGAGAAATGTTGAAAAGGTTTCAAATGGAAGATTCTAAACCTGTGAGCACACCTATGGTTACTAGATGCAAATTAAGCAAGGATGATGACTCACCTAATGTTTATTAAAGTTCATATAGTTCAATGATAGGAAGCCTATTTCATATCACAACATCCCGTACAGGCATAATGGATGTTGTTGGAATAGTTGGAAGGTATTAGGCAACATCCAAACAGAGTCATTTACTATTTGTCAAAAGAATATTCAGATATTTGAAAGAAACAATGAACTATGGCCTATGGTATCCTAAGAATTAGAATTTTCAATTATCAGTCTACTCAAATGTTGATTGGGATAACTGCATGGATGAAAGGAAAAGAATGAGTGGAGGTGCATTCTTCTTAGGATATTCTATAGTAGTGTTTGTTATCACTGAAATTTTGTCCGCAAATGGTTACAGGAATCTAGCATCTTCAAACAGCCATGAGTTCACCCATGGACCAAAATTACCAAAAAAGCATTTCCAAAAGGTACAAAACTATACAACCAGTTATTAAATCAAGATGTGCTATGACTATACAGGTTGCGTGCACACATGCACCATTAAGAAGCGCAGGAAAATCGCACATGCGCATGATGTGCAACTATGGACAATAAAAGCCGCTCACACCTAAGAATGACACATTTATGATGTTGGTTGGCCTCCCACCTACTTCTGGTTCAGCTTCCAAGTCGATTTGACATCCAAATCTCAGTTGGATCTAGCTGGGTGGCTTGTCAAAGACCTAAAGGTGCCCTAAACATCCCTTTTTCACACTAAAAGATGGTTGCACAATACCTCAAAGTGGTGCTATAAAACAAGGCCATGGGTGCACTACATTTTCAAAGAATTCATTTGTAAGGTTATGTTGCTGTTATTCTCTTGGGGAATCCTCTTTTCTCATCAATTTCATACTAGCACCATTCCATTTGGGAAATCCACATCACCTCTTGAGTGGGTTAGCTTGGAATTCTTTCACCATTTCTTTCAAGTTTCCAAGTTGTAAGAAGAGCTCAATCTTGGGGGTCTAAGAGCCCTCCCTTGGAGGAAGAAGGGACCCAAATTCCCCTTTCTCTTCGGTGTTTTATTTTCACTAATATAATCCTTTCCATTGGTGACATGAGTCTTGTTTGTTTATTGTTCTTATGTCCTTATGCACAATAGTTTAGTTGTTTTTTCTTTCCTAGTTGTTGACGGGCGAAACAGTCCGTCCGTCAACTGGGAGAGTGGAACTGGTCCGGGGTTGTCTAAATAACCCAAGCCGTTTGGTATGGACCACCCTGACGAGTTTAACGGCTCCATTGGCCGCTCTGAGGTCTCATAAGGAAACCAAAGAGAAAGTGATCTAAGCTAAATAATCTAAACTAAGGAAACTAGAAACTAATAAAAAAAACTAAAATAAACTAATCTAACTAAATAAAAGAAATCAAACTAAAATAGAGGAAACTAGAAACTAATAAAAACAAACTTAACTTAACTATACTAATCTAACTATAAACTACTAACTATAAAATACTAACTACGATTATAATAACTCAAATGAACTACTTAATTATCAGTTATGTTATTCTTTATTCACAAATGTACATTATGGACAAATTACAGATTTGATCAAAACCTGCAAAACTCATTTGTTTGCTGTCCTAAGACAGCCGAGGGTCTCTTTTTGTCTTTTATGTTTTTAT
>ML829049.1:0-35031 GCA_009831015.1 Picea engelmannii | reverse complement strand
ACAAATGCATCGACCAGCGAATGGGTGAATCACCACTTCTACGTGCCATTCATCCGAGTTAGCACCAACACCTCATATGACAATAACGTGCCAAGTGTTAAGTTTAAAACCAACACAGTACCTGCATTAAGTATCGATTCAACATGCCAATTCCAACGTTTAATCAACCACTTAATCATAGGGTTTACTACTAATCCATAGCTCGGGATCATATAACAATCAATGTATAATATGCTTGCAAACATTGTATGCCAAGTATCGATTTGCAAAAATCGAACATGATTAACTTATGCGCCTTGAAACTATTGCCATCAAACCTTTTAACCTGCCAATGTATTTGGTGTATATTGTATTCCAAAGTCTTAGAATCATACAATCGAAGTTTCTTCATATAATAATCAAGTGATAGTTCAAAGCGAGGATAAAAGCAATATGACCAAATCCATTACACAATATTCATAAGATCAGAACAAGACTAATAACTCCCATGTCAAAAGTTTAAACAGTGAAATCTGTCCAAATGTGCAATCAAGAATGCTCAAGAACATAAGTCNGATACAACATTAGCAATCAGATGATAAACCAGTGATTAAGTATCAATCAAAGATGACGACAATCTAATCAACGAAAGAAGTGTTTTCACACTTTCAGTTGTGAAAACTGAATCAAAATTGAATTGGAATTGTCGCAAAAAATAAGATGAATGTCCATTAGCATAATGTGACAATACTTTTGTCGTAATACGACAAGGGGTGTAGGCAGCTTTTTGAGAGTAATAAAAAAAAAATGGATTGGCTACCAACACTAGTTTAATTCTTAGCTTAGTCTTTTATGTTTATTTTTCTAACCCTTTCCTTTACTGTTGTAATTCTTAGCTAACTCAACTAAGCTTGTAAGCACCTCTGTTTTTCTCATTTAGGTGACAAAAGAGGCGCAACAGATTGGTGACTCCGCTCAGGCGGGTATCAATTTCCTACCCCATTTGGGTTATTTTAGCTCTTCTTTATGTTTATTTAACCTGTAGGTATCATAACCAGCCCAAGCCAACCTGAAAAAAATCAAATTCAAAGCTGAGTTGAGATAATTCCATCCGAAATTTTCTTCACGGCCGTGTGACAGTTGTGCACGCGTTTATTGGCCCATAGTCGCGCATCGTGCACATGTGCGCCAAAATTATTTTATTACTCAGCACCTTCTATGCACCTGCGCTCAAAAGTATTTTTTAGTTTGCACATTGGCGCTCAGAGCACCTCTGTCTACTCTAAGATCCACACACCTGTGTAGAAAAATATACATTGTAAGCCTTTTTTTGATTTGTTGAAGGCCCCTAGCCTTCTTAAAATTGATTTCATGCATGTTGTAATCTGCGCCACACTTAGTTCCCTTTTCATATAAAGGGATTATTCAAAACATAGGCACTTAGGGGGTTTAAAATCATTATTTCCTCTTTTGCTTTCATTTTTCCACATGGATGGCTTTCTTTGACTAAGAGTATAAGTTGGACTCATTTGTAATCACATATAAAACTTGCATTGGGACAAGAAATTGGATATCAATCCTTGAGTATGCTCTTCTCTCGCGTTCCAAAGCAATCTTGAGAATCAAAAAGAGGTTGAGGGAAAATTTCATATCCCTTAAAAAAGACAAAATATTTAGGAGAGGACAACACCCCCTCAGGACTCCTCTTAGTTTAATTTTCAAACACACCTTAAACTTGTAAGGGCCCATACATGCCCACATGCTACAAAGATAGGATAGTGTTGAAATTCACTTTCTTAGATTAACTCACTAGGGAAGTTTAAAGGTTTTGTAACAGGCCCATACATTCCCACATGCTAGAAATATAGGATAGTTTCAAAGCTTTCTTAGATTAAATCACAATAGGGAGTTAAAGGAATAGTAAGGAGCCACATGTCCACATGCTAGTTTCCTATGGACTTTAAAATTCTACAAGGTTGTACCAATGACACACAGTAACTTAGGTAATCAACACTTGTAAGGACCAAGTGAAGTCCACATACAACAAGGTGACACCTAAATTATTAAAAATTGGCACACTTTCACTTGTTCCCACACAAAGTTCACCAATCACTCACATAGTTTTATCTAGAAATTGTGGAGGTTAAAGTAAGTTTCCTTCAACGGGATTTCGAAACACCCCACCCTTTTCTTGGAAAAACTATCCACTCCCATTTAATTTCAACGAGGTTGGTTCACATCCCCAATCTCTCAAACAACCACATCTAAATTTTTTCTAAAAACTCACTAAGTTTTCCTCCATAGGAGGTGACAAAAGAAATATTTTATTCTAGGTAGGATTTCAAGGATAGGCATCCAAATAAATCCACGTTATCTGGTTCTCACATTTTGAAAACAATACAAGTTGTCAAATAGGGAACTTTAAATCCTCCAAGTCAATTGTTCCTAACACCATAAGGCAGGGACATACCCATGAAGGGTTGAAGGCCGAGGTCTGGTTTTTCTGTTCATCGCCCCTTGAGGCACCCACCTCTTGGACGGGATCCAGCCCGTGACCCATTTTTGAGGCCAAAAATCTAAATGTCACAGTTTGACCTATGTATCTAGTGACCAAAATTTTAGGACATCTACCCAGGTAGCAATTGTGGGCTGCAATTTCACCTTGATCAGATTATGTGTGGCTATTGGGAAATATCACTAGTTCTTTCAGGATATGCCCCCCCTATCCCTCATTATAACTAATTTCTTCATCCTTCACTAGTTTCTCTTCTGGTGGTTTCAGACCCCACTGTCGAGTGCTATTGGATAAAATCCACCTATCCACATATATGCCTCTTTATCAAAACAATCTATGTATGATGCACTTCTGATTACATTTGATTTGGATATATATCATGTAAAGTTTATTTATTTCTCTCACCACCATTCGCACACATTCACTCAGTTAGTTAGACATCATAGGGGACCCACAGAACCCTCGTTGTTCTAGACAATTACTAAACCTCCCTCTTATTCTAGGGGGAGTTCCTAGTCTTGCCAACTCATTGGCTCCACCTTCTCACACTCCTATGAGTGCCATTGTCTTAGGATCATCTTTGCTTGGTTCCACCTTACTTGGGTTCAATTCCCAAGGTACATCGTCCACTCGCTGTCCTTTACATGGAAGCGGGGGGGAAACTTTCTCTCAAGGGGGAAGTACAAACCCACCTAGTCCCTCTCAAGGGTTAGGTTCACAAAACACTCACACCATGGCCGAAACTAATCCTCCACCACCACTCCAGATGCCATATTTGGCCTCTATAAACATACCAGATCTAAGAAAACTCACAAATGATCCTATATTGCATGACCCCACATGGCCTGCAATGCCTACCAAACTACCTTCAGATATCCCCAAGTTTGAAGGAAACGTAGGAGATGACCCTGCCAACCATGTCATGAATTTCCACTTATGGTGCTCTTCCAACAACATTATGGATGATTCCATCTAACTATGATTATTTCAACACACACTCACTGGCCCATCAACCAAGTGGTATGTAGATGAAAAATTAGGGTCCCATGCGACTTTCAAGTCCTTGGCCAAAGCATTTTTTACCTTCTTCCAATTGCCAATCCACCGTGACAATGGTCTTGAACTACTCTTTGATTTTAAACAAACCTCAGCCACACATATCGCTGATCACATTCATGAGTGGCATCGATGACGTAGTTTTTGCAAAGCAGAAACCACCAAACAACAATGTCTTCATTGGTTTCTTAGATCAATTATCTCTCTCCTCGGTAAAGATGTGGCTTCCACCTTCCCTCAATTAGAAGAATAAGCCATCAGTAAGGCTCAACAATATGACCTCATCTATTCACAATCAAGATATGTTTACACAGTACTTCCTGATCTCCCAAGACCCATGCCATTTGGCGAAGACAAGCCTAGGACGTCTCACTCAACATATGAATTGACTGGTAGCACCACACACTACAATCCACAACCCCAACAACCACCCATGTATGGCACACCTCAATATATGTCGGCATATGGAGGAATCCCTTATTATTCTCCACCCCCTTATCAACAACCATACCCTGGTTCCCTTTTGTCACCCATCAGTGGGCCACTGCTGACACCCACAATATGTCCACCTATCCAAACAAGTTCTGGTACTCTCTCTACCTCAACTTATAATCTATGTATTATAAAAAGTGCCACGCCTTCGTATGTACCTTAGTGATCAATACCACAACATAATCCATACTTTCCATTTCCTGGCTCTCCACAACCCATGGCTCCACCACAAGGACAACATCATGCTGGGGTTAATTTTTTTCAACCCTCTCCCATTCAACAATATCAAAATTTTGAACAACAGAATACGGAAAATCCAACCCATCAGTCGAATAATGCCAAAAATAAAGGAAAAAATTGGAACAACAACAAGTCAAGTCAAGGCGGAAATCACCCCCAACAGAACCAACCTACTGAGGGCAACCAGAATCAAGGGACTCAGAACCCCTAGGGGGGAAACAACAATAGACATCAAGGGAAAAATAACAATAACCTTCGAATCAACTTCCCCTGTGCCCTTTGCGGTGAGTTTGGTCATTATACTCATCATTTCCCCCAAATCGTTGATTTTAAATAGATGAAAGACTCTGTGAATGGACCACATCCTCCAGCTCCACCTGCCCCTCAACAGGCTCCACAACAATACGTGCAACAACCACCCCCAACCATGCTATAGAACCCCATTCCACACTAAGGATTGATGAACACCCAACATGACATACAACCTACCCCACCATAGTTGGGACAATATCTCAATCCAAGCAATCATACAGATCGTACTATCCTCCTCACTAGTGAGGAAGAATTCCTTCTACAAACACGTAGTCGTCAATACTGTGCACCCTCTGAGTCTCCTCCCATTCCCCCATAAACAATCCCAACACCAACGGGATCCCCTTTGATGATCCCTCGCCCTAACATGGAAACCCCTCTTTGCATCCCTCGCATCCTATTATGCAGGAATGTCCACAACCCTTAGGCTAGGGAAGCTCAAAATTACAGTTTGGTCGATGACTTGTCACAATCCCCGGTTGCCATGTTAGTCTTAGAAGTACTTCAAATTTGTCCAACTCAGAAAAAGTCATTACTTTATGCCTTGGGGGCAGTCGACCTTGCGGATACTCAAATCATCACATTTGATCTCAACAACGGAGAAACTCGACTCCCCACTCTCATTGCTTTTCAAATCCCTGTTAAAATTTGGAACATTACAGTTCATCGGTGCATCATTGATGAAGGTGCGTCCACATGCATCATGTCCAAGTCTGTATGGTAGAAACTTGGTTCCCTTGATCTCATACCATCTGCCATTACCTTAAGAGCTTATGATGGATGATCATCTTCTCCTGAAGGGCTCTTCCAAAATGTCCCTGTAGAACTCAGGGCAAGACCATTCTCATTGACATTGAAGTTATCGATGCGCCACTCGGTTACAATATCTTGTTTGATCATAACTACATGTACACTATGAAGGTAGTTGCCTCTTCCGTCTTTCGAACCATGATGTTCCCCCATAACGAGAAAATCATTACCATTGATCAAGTTTCACATTATGAGCCTAACTCTTCTACCAACATCGATAACATTCTCCCTTTCTTATACACTAATCCTAAGGCATACCCACTCATCGAGATGGGGCCTGGAATTTTCAAAGACCCATCCTTGTTAGGAACTTACCATGGTGCACCACCGCTAATTCATCCTTCCAATCATGTATGTGTCATCTCGTCCAAAGGAACTGACATTGAGGATACCCTTCCTCCCAGTGAGGCTTCTCTTATATCTGATGTCCCACTAGTCGCAGAGCTCCTCCCTCAAGAATCTCCTGTGAACTCATCGACTCCACTAGTTCACGATTTCACCTCACCTCAAGGCCATATCCTAGTTTGGGATACAGTTCCCCAAGACATTACTCAAATCCCCTTATTTTACCCTCCACCAAGTGTACAAGCTTTCCAAGTAGCCACAACGCTTACCCTTCCCAATATGGTGTTGGAAATTCCAGTATGGTATCTACATCCACTGGCCATGGTCCCTCAACCATCCCTCCGTTCTCAAACCGAAGGAATTCCGATGTACATTCCAGTACCTACTCCCACAGTGTTAAGGTCCTAACCCACACATAGGTATTTCAATGTATTCGGATGTAATAAAGGTCAATATTAATAAGGCCTTTCAATAAAACAGAATAAGGTGGATTTAAGAAGACCTAATAGAAGCTTCTGCTTCTAGAAGGATTTTCCTCTAGATGCTTCTCTTAATAGACATATTTAGTATAAATAAGGGTCAAGGGTATGAAAACCCTAGCTTGGAGATTATTGTAACATAGCGCTGCTCGATTGGAGGTTTCCCCCTCGAAGAGGCCTGTGAATATTTCTTTCTGAATCAAAGTGTTATTTCTATTGCTATTCTTATATCATTTCTATGTATTGTGAAGATTATGCTGGATATTTTACTATTATTCTGCCATTTCTAGCATTTTATTTCTATTCTGCATATTTTATATATCCGGTATCTTGCAAATGGTATCAGAGCAATTTCCTTGGCAGAAATTGTGGGTATTTTTTTTCAGGGTAGAGACGTATTCCGATGTCTTTAAGCCACGGAGATCTGTTGTTACACGCATAAACCCACGGTTGAGGGATTCATACATGCAGGAAATACAAGTGGTTCTTAAGCGCACATCTGTTGGCCACATTTGCAACCCTTGTTGGTACCCCTTCGAGTGGTAGCACATCAGACAACACCTGTGTACGGATCGACCTAGATTTCCTGAAGCCCTCTTTAGATAAACCTGTCGGCCACCGGACTGCTATAGTGTCACCGAGAACAAAACTCGAGAAGATACTCCCTAGTACCTGGGTAGTCAGGTAGTACGGCTAAGGGTATGGTCTATCCTCCTTAGTTAGTGCCCTGAGATATTGGGTCGAGTACTACTGTTGGACCCCGCACATATATTAGAGAGCTATAGCACAAGGCAAACCCTTGTCTGTAGAACCCTTGAATATCTAACCCTTGGGGAACATAAACAAATTAAACCGATGAGATCTATTGTTGCACATCTATGTTCGGGTTGCTAAGTAAATACACATTTATTTCTAGTTAAGAATTTGGGGATTTCATCACTGCAACATTCTTCAAACCAAAGTATAACCCCACAGCTGTAAAAAAAAAAAAAAAAAAAAATTCTAGAAATAGTTTTACCATTATTTGAGACATATTCCATTATATTAATCTCTTCTCCCTTATCACATTCATCCATATCATTTTTCTGCAAAAATTTCTGACCCTGCCTGCTCCCTTTTTAGTTCACCCATCCTCATGGCCCATACCCGTAGCCAAGAACTAGAATCTCTCTTCAACACCTTGCAGTCTGGTTTCCTCGAGACCCAACAAGAAGTGAAACAACTCAGTGCTACTATTGCCTCCCATGATGCATCCATCAATACCACCGTAAATGCATCCGTAAATGTAGTCGTGCAGTCCGCAATGGTGGAAGTCAAACACGAACTGACCACCCAGCTTGAATCTGTCTTTGCATCACTCTGCACAAAACTCAAGATCTTCCCATTCCTTTCAACCCCATCACTTTCAATGGGACATACGCCTTCCATGAGTGGATGTAACCAAATTTGATGGCTCGGACCCCACTGGTTGGGTCACCCAAATGGAACATTATTTCTCTCTGTACAACATTACAGATGACTTGGCAAAACTCTGGTATGGTGTTCTCCATCTAGATCAAGAACGCTGGAAATGGTGGCAATGGAGAAAAACTTCTCGTCAAGGGTATATTGCTTGGACCCAATTTTTTACTGAGATTTATGAACGCTTTGACACTGACACCAACCATTTGGGCCGTTTGACAAAATTGAAGAAATCAGGTATAGTAGAAGACTTCATAACTGCATTTGAGCACCTGGATTTTCGAACAGAGGGCGTGACTGATGCTTTCTTTCGAGAGTGTTTTATCAGTGGCCTCAAGGAGGAGATTTGGGCCCATGTCCTCATGGCTCAACCTACGACTTGGGTGGAGGATACTAAAAAATCTAAAGAAGCACAACAAATTGTTTCCTCTCAAAACCATAAGCCTTCCTTTATCCCTCGCCCTAAACCAGTAAACCCCACTACTCCCTCCGCCCCATTAAAAATCCAAAAATTGACCAGGGATGAAATGGCTAAACGCCAACTCAAGGGCCTCTGTTATAATTGTGATGAAAAATATTTCCCATGCCACAAATGTAAGGAACAAAATATTTTTATGGCCATCTCTGAGGATATTCTAGAAGAGGATGTTGACACTCCCCTTCTACCCAAGTCACCTGAAATCACTGACATAAACCCTCCCTCTGACCCTCCCGAAGTGGAACCGATCATTTCCCTCAATGCTCTCACTGACTTCTCTGCCCCCCAAACCCTCAAGTTAATCGGTTACATCAAGCATCGAAAGGTCATCATTATGGTTGATAGTGGCAACACACACAATTTTATTCATCATCTCATTGCCCAAGAAACCCATTGCTACATCCATGTTGTCAACAATCTCCAAATCATGATTGCCAATGGCGGTTCTATGAAATGTGGCGAGCACTGTGAAAATGTGTGTCTCCAAATCGGTGACTACCACCTAAAATCCCATATGTTTTCTATTGACATGGGTGGTTGCGACATTGTGTTGGGTGCAGACTGGCTAAGGACTTTGGGTCCCATTCTCATGGATTTTCATAACTTAACCATGAAATTCGACCAAGGAGGCCACCAATATTAATTCCAAGGAATCATTGTTGGTTCACTTGAGGTCATCAGTTCTCATCACATGGAAAAACTACTCAAAAAAGGTCATTCTGGTGTCATTGCCCAACTCCACGCCATATAAGCCAGAGAGACACTACCAGTGCCCCAAGACCTCCAAGCCCTCCTTTCTAAACATCAAATGGTATTTTCCACTCCCCAAGGACTCCCTCCTTCCCGCGGTGTCCATGATCATTCCATTCCCCTTGTCCTAGGAAGCCTTCCCCCCAATATACATCCATATTGCCACCCCTTTGCACAAAAAAATGAAATTGAAAAAATGGTCCAGGAACTCCTTATTGCTAGCGTCATCCATCCTAGTATGAGCCCTTACTCCTCTTCGGTTGCCATGGTACTAAATAAATCATGCACATGCACACGATGCGTGATTGTTATTGCAAAAAAATGCGCACCTGCTAAATGACACATTTATGAGAGTGGTCGGAATCCCACCCACTTATGGTTCAACTCCCAAGTTGATTTGACCCTCAAATCTGGACTAGATTCAACTGGATGGCTGGTCAAAGACCTAGAAATTCCCTAATTAGCCTCTTTTCACACTATAAAGCAGTTAAACAATAGCTCAAAGGAATGCTATAAAAAGGCCATGGATGCACCTCATTTTTCAAGGAATTCAAAGTAATGTTATGTTACCTCTATTCTCTTGAGGACTCCATCCTTGTCAAGAGCATATTTGCACCATTGCATTGGACAATCCATCTCACCCATTGAGTGTATTTGTAAAGATTTCTTTCATCATTTTCCATTTTTCTTTGTTGTAAGAAGAGCTAGCTAGTGGGGGTCCAAGAGCCCTCCCATGGAGGAAGAAGGGACTCATAGTCCCCTTTCTTCTTAGTGTATTGTTTCACTAATAGATCAACCTCAACATTGATGACATGGGTCTTATGGTTCTTTTTGTTTCTATGTCCCTATGCTCATGAATTTAGTTGTTATTGCATTTCTTATTTTAATTCTTAATTGTAGTCTTTTATTTCTTTCCCTAACTCTTTTCCTTCCAACTGTCCTGCTCAGCAGACCCAACTGAGCTTGCAAAGAACCTCTATTTTTCTCACTAAGGTGGCAGAAGAGGCACAACAATCCCCTCATCCGACCCTGTAGTACTCACACCTCCATTGCATTTCAATACTGTCACCTGGTCTCACTCTTCCACACATGATTTTTCCCATTTATAGTCCCCCTTGACATTTTGGCACTCATGTTTCTTTCACCCATTAGGGATAGGAGTTCTCATAATCTTTGCATTCTTGAGAATTATCCGCATGATCCTTCTCCTCATTTTTCTAACTTCCCTATAATGGACTCTCGCGTAATATCATCTTGACTCGCCTTTTTTATTGCACCTCCACAATATCATTCGCTCTCCATCTCATCCACCATCAAATTGTCCTCCATTCATTTCACCTAATATTTAAAGCCACCTATGGGGACCCCACCCTCCACCTGCTTTCCACACAACTTGTTCCCTCACAGACCAAGACATATTGCATTGGGGCACCCATTTCTATATTTGTACACTTCTCCCAACCAATTCTTTATTTATTTTGTTAACTATACAAAGCCTTTGTTTTCAACCATTACGTAGTTTTTTGTCATCACCTTTCATGAAATTCCTTTTTCCGGCAAAATCAATCCCTGACACCCTTGGTTGGGGCATACATTATCTTCTACTCATGTTGACATCATCCATAAACCTCGAGCATCCCATAGTCCATGTACCCATGATATCTAAGTTTGTCTACTTTGTCATGCCTCTAGCACAATTTAACCTCAATCTAGTCGTCCTCCTGATACTAGATTCAGTTTCATGGTTGCTGCAACTTCTCCTTCGCAAATCCCCCAACCAAGGGTAGTCTTGAGTCTCCCCGTCTCTCGACTCTGTCCATGTTCCTCCTCAGTTCCATATTTTACTCTATGGATTTCATAAATCCCTTTGCTTCTTGGAGTCGTGTTTCCTTTTCTGTCGACATTAGCACAATTCCCAGTAGGGAAACAGTATCTTAGCTCTAATTATGTTTATAATGCAGAGTCTTGAATGACATAGAGATAAACATCATTGCTCTCTATTGTTGTTGACCTGCACAACATTTGACTTCAACACTTTATCATGCGACAGTGGGTCTTAGTTTGTGACTATTGCAGTTGCTTTTATATATGTTGAAGACATTTGAAATTTGATAGACTATCAATGTCTGCATATCATCAACACTTCTCATAGTTATCCTTACCTTTTCAGAGTTTTTTCACCATCATAATTGTCCTCTATTATTCTCAAACCGCCCCGAAGGGCGCTACAGTGATCTATGTCAACACACAGTTTCAGTTACTGTATTACACATTTTTGAGTTACATGACATGAGCATGGGGCATGCCTGCCTCGTTTGTACACCATTTTATTTTTTCACCCCTTGCAAAAGGTTTGGATCTTACAAGTTCCCCTCTCCCTCCAATGGATCGCTCTTGATACTCCCCTCAACACTCTTTCTTACAAAGGTACTCTCAGTATAAGAAACATTGATGTATTTCTGCTATACATATGCTCCTAACCTCACACATCAGGGGGCGTCTGTTATCACCGGAATTTCATCTACAAATGGTTATAGGAATATAGCATCTTCAAAACACCCATTAGTTCACTCATGGACCAAAAATTCATTTCCAAAAGGTCCAAAACTATACAACCAATTATAAAATCATCATGCACTAAGACTACATAGGGAGCACCCGCACATGCGCCATCCAGAAACGCAAGAAATGTGCACATGCGCATGATGCGCGATTATGGAAACAAAAAACCGCACACCCCTTAGAATGAAGAATTTATGATATTGGTTGGCCTTCCACCCACTTCTTTTTCAGCTTCCAAGTCGATTTGACACCCAAATCTCAGCTGAATCCGACTGGGGGGTTGGTCAAAGACCTAAGGGTTCCCTAAAAGGCCCCTTGTTCACACTGATAACTAGTTTCATAATGCCTCAAAGATATGATATAAAAGAAGGCCATGGGTGCACTATATTTATAAGGAATTCATTTGTATTGTTATGTTGCTTATATTCTCTTGGAGAATCCTCTTTTCTCATCAAGAGTATACAAGCATCATTTCATTTAGCCATTCATATCACCTCTTGAGTGAATGTGCTTTGGATTCTCTTCACCATTTCATTCAAGTTTGTTACTCATAAGAAGAGCTCAATATTTGGGGTTCCAAGAGCCCTCCCTTGGAGGAAGAGGGGACCCATATATCTCCCTTTCTCTTTGGTTTTTTCCCACTAATACAATCCTATCCATTGGTGGCATGAGTGTTGCTTATTTTCAATTTTAATGTTCTTATGCACTCTAGTTTAGTTTCTTTTATTGTTCTTAGCTTAGTTCCTTGTTTATTCCTTATGCTTGATGTTTATAACTCTTTCATTCATTGTTTTCTTGCCTAGCTAACCCAACTGGGCTTGTAAGCATCCCTATTTTTCTCATTCAGGTGACAAAAGGGGTGCAACAAGAAGTATTGTGATGTTTGTTAATATTTGTATTACACATTAACACAATCATTAGATTTGATATGTAGATTGAAGAAATGTCTTGTTATGAAAAGTCATGTTAATGATTGTGTTACTTAAAACAAGGGTTATGTAATCTTAAATGAAGAGATGTGATGTTTATGAAAAATTGTGAAATTGAATGAACAAACATGTTGTTTTGATGAAGAGTTATGTTGAAGACATTTATAAGTGTGATAAGAGATGAAGGAATGTGTGGGAATGCAGTAGAGACATTGAATATCAAATGAAGAAAGAGACAGAGAAACAATCATGATATCCAGTGCATGATACAAAAGATTTCTGGATTTATGAACAGAGGGTGGCTGGGAGGTGCTAGGGTAGGTTGGATTTTGCAAGGGAGTAGGTGCTTCCTTGTTAGTTGTAGCTGACTAAATAGGGGATTGTAGCCTCCTACCAGTTGGATCTAGTGAATAGGGGTGTGGGTGCATCATGATCAGTGGGTGTTGATCTAAAGAGGAAGAAAACATCTTCCTTATATTGTAACTTGTAAAACAAAAAATTTCAATTAATAGAAAAGTGTTTATGGTTTTCTCAATTGGGTTCCACGATAAAACATTGTGTTCAAATTTTATTTGCATTTTTGAAATACATAATTAACAAAAGTAAAATTTTTATAAAATTATTGTGTCCTTGATTCACCCCCCCCCTCCCCCCCAAGTGACAATATCTGATCCTTCAATTGTTATCAGAGAAAGTTCTTCACTAAAAATTTTAATCAGTTGAAGAGAAGTATACATCAAAATGGATCAACAATTGAAGATGTCATTAAAATTCCCCCTATTTGATGGTGAAGACTATGTTTTCTGGAGTATCAGAATGAAAATCTATATGATGTCCATTGGAGTAGAAGTATGGAAATTATTTGAAAAAGGATATGATGTTCCAAAATTCACTCCCATATAAATAGAAGACAAAAAAAAAAATTGGGAACATGCAAAGGATTTAAACACACTACAAGCTAGACTGAGTAAGAAGATTCTTGCTAAAGTATTAAACTATAAAAATGCATAACATCTATGGGATACATTGAAAACTATATATGCAAGAGATTCCAAGGTAAAGAGAGCCAAACTTCATACTTTCAAAGCACAATATGAAGGTCTAAAAATGAAGGATGAAGAAAATATCTTAGAGTACTTCGAAAGAGTTGATAATATTCTTAATTCAATCAGAGGTTTGGGAGTAGAAGTGTCATACAATGAGTTAGTTGAAAAGATATTAACAACACTACCTATGCTATATAATCCTAAAGTGTTCACTCTTGAAGATTGAGAGAAACTAGATCAACTCACCATGAATGAATTGTATGGAATTCTCATAGCCTATGAGTTAATATTAGGTCATGAGAACCTCCCAAAAGGGGAGGCAAACTTCAAGGTTCTCAAGAAAACAAAAAATCAGAAGAAAAAACCTCAACCCATCCATCATAAATAATCGGATGTAGAAGAAGCCATTTTTATTAAAAAACTTCAAAAAGGATCAGGGAGGTACAAAGTCAAGTTGACTTTCAAATGTTTTAATTGTTTCAAAGTTGGCCACTTTGCATCCAAGTGTCCCTATCCCAAGGAAGACCCTGAAGATGAAGAAGACAAAAATAAACAATATATGAAGAATGGAAAACCCCACTATAAGAAAAAGCATTACAACAAGAAAAATAATTTTTACTCAAAAGAAGAAAACAACAGTTCATCAGAGTCTAGTGATAGTGATGATGATGAAGTCTATTTCCTAGGTATTTAAGATTCTAATGAGATAGAATAAATTGAGCATGAGGAAGAGTCATAAGATGAAGCAGAGGTTAATATGGAATAAGAAATTATCAGTTCCTTGGATGAATTAAGAAGATACAAAAACAGATATAGACAACTACAAAGTTTTGTAGTTGAACAAAAAGAAAAGCATGAACAAAAAGAAAAAGAGATGGAGAAAATCATGAGAAACATGAAAAACTAAATCCTAGAAGCAAATAGGATGGAAGAAAATCTGCAGAAGTCTCTTAAAGAGAAACATATAACCTATGAAATAATGGAGGCATAATTAGTTCACCTAAGAAAAGAGCTTGATGCAAAACTTGTCCAAACAATATATGAAAATAGATCTAAAATAATAGATAAGATTATAACCACACAAAGGGATTCAAGTAACAAAAATGGAGTAGGTTATTCTCAAGAAGAAAACCAAGTTAACTCAAAATATTATTCATATTCTCTCCTCAGTACATTCAAGAAGAAATATGAAGAAAATACAAGCAATGATCAGAACTCCAGAGGATTACTTCCACCCATCAAGAAAGAATATAATACAACACCAAAAAAGGTTTATCAAAACATTTATCCTCACATTTTCTTTGGTTATTTCCTTGCATGCTCTAATTTCGGACACAAAGCTATGAATTGTAGAGCATATGGAAGGAAAAACTTGAGGGTTAAGAACTATAACCTTAACAATGACCAAATAGTAGATCAAGTTAAAATCAGAAATTATAACTCCTTTGCACCTCTACAAGAAAGAAACTTAGAATGCTTCACATGTCATAACTATGGACATAAATAAAGTAATTTCAGATTAATAGAAATCTCGAAAAAAAACAAAGTTCATTAGAGAGAAAGAGAATCTTTGGAAAGAAAAAACATCAAAAGAGGAATTTCTTATTGCCTTGAAAGCCCAAGATAAAGAAGATATATGGTATGTTGACAATGGCTTCTCAAAACACATGACATGAAATAAGGACAAGTTTTTGAACTTAAAGAAACAAAGGGTAACATTACATTTGGTGACAATGATTTAGGTAAAATACTTGGGAAAAGCACTGTGAATTTTGGAAAAGACAAAGCCAAGAATGTGTTTCTTATTGAAAATATGAAACCTAGCCTATTAAGTGTCAACCAAACCTATGATCAGGGGAAAATTTGCATCTTTGATTCCCATAAATGTGATATTAGGATAAAGGACTCAGGAAAATCTATTGGTACTACTCCTAGAACTCCCGTTAATGTATATATACTCAATACAAAATTGAATGAGGAGTTTCATATAAATTTAGTGGATGAAAATTGGGTATGGCATAGAATATTGGGGCACATTAACTTTGACAATTTAGTGAAAGTCATCAATCTTGGGGCAGTAAGAAACTTTCCAAATATCACAAAACCCTCAAATCCTATGTGTAGAAATTGTCAACTAGGGAAGAAAACTAGAATAAGTTTCAAAACAAAAGAATACTCAACCTCAAAACCTTTAGATATTGTTCACACCGACCTCTGTGGACCTATAAGAACCAAAAGTTTGCAAGGAGAGTACTACTTTATGTTGTTCATTGATGATTTTACTAGAATGGCTTGGGTATGTTTTCTCAAGGAAAAATCATAATCATTTAACAAATTCAAATCTTTTAAAACCCTTGTTGAAAATGAAATAGAGACAAAAATCAAATTTCTTAGATCAAACAATGGTAGTCAGTTCACCTCAAAAGATTTTGACCTCTTCTGTGAAACCCATGGAATTAAGTGACAGTTATCTACTACCAGAACACCTCACCAAAATGGGATTGTTGAGAGGAGGAATAGAACAGTCCAAGAGGCTACAAGGACTATGCTCAATGAAGCAAGCTTATCTGATGGATATTGGAGGGAAGTTGTAGTCACAATAGTATACATATTAAACAGAGGTCAACTTAGAATTAGTAGTAATAAGACTCCTTATGAACTATGGTTTGGGAGAGCCCCTTCGGTAAAATACTTCAAAGTCTTTGGAAGTAAGTGTTACATCAAAAAGATTGATGAGAATCTGTTGGCAGCCATTTCACATTTTTATCCTATCTTTATAAGCTGCCCACACAAGTGTTTTGGAACCCTTGATTCTCATCGCAATATTTTGAATAAAACAACACTATTATTTTGTGCATTTGCACACCTGCCTTTTGTTCTTGTTTTCACGAATGCAAGTGTGAAAAATTTGAGTTCGAAGTCATGTCGATGGCATTAAAATCGTCACTGGATTATTATGGTCACTCTTGTCTATGTGTTCATTGCATTTCCAATTCAATTATGGTCACACAGTTGGCAAGACACCAAAACCTTTACTCATTTGGCATTTTTTTGTTGTTAATATAACTTCATTTTTATAAGATTGTGATGGTATTCTAATGATTATGATCGAGTCTTTGATTCAATGGTGGTTTTATGTTCTATTGTTTTTGATCGAATTCAATGGTCTCATAACAATGCATTGACATTGTGATTAGACCCTTAGTGCAATGGTTTCATACAAAGCATACGTTTTATGATCGAATCCTTGGTGCTATATTTGAAACATTGTTTTGGTTTTAAATCATGCAAACACTATTGTTGTGCAAATATTCGAGTCAACTTATCATAGTTTTCAATGGTTGTTTTATTGGCATTGTTTTAACATACACCATCAGTGATTTGAATCACCATAATGTCATCGATTGTACATTTTGATATGACTTTTTTGCATGGATTGTTTCGTTCCACCACCCTCACACACTTAGGCATTAATGTCTGCCTTCTATCCCAGGTTTCCTCTGTTGGTTTTGGGGAAATCCCTGAGCTTTCAATCCTGCGTATACCCCATCCAAACGCTTATCCCTTTACCCGACTCACTACTTTCTCTCTCCTATGGCACCTGTGGTGAGCATAGAACCTAATGGCATCCAAACACTCCTGCTATTTGACAATGCTCGCGAAGACCTGGAGAACAATGGCTGGCTAGTTTTTATCCAAAAGTTTGAAGGTTTCAACCTTTCGGTCACCCAACAGTTCGCCCTCACCTTCGACAGATGTAGGGCTAAGGTCAGAGATATCCAACTCAAGCTAAATGAGGAATTCCTTAGCTCAACTATAGGCTTACCAGCTAAAGGGAAGAGATGATTTAAGAATTCAAAAGTGGATGAGGTGCCATGGCTGCTCCTATTCACATCAAGGAAGATTGTTAGTTGTGATAGAGGTATACCTGTCACTGCCCTTAAGACTAGGTGGCATGATCTATTAGCAATTGTTAAACAATTCGTAACTTGTGAAGGTTGTTATGATTTAGTGTTTCTTTATCATCTCAGGTTGCTTATGAACTTTATAGACTACCCTCTGAATATGCCGCACTATCTCCTACGTAGTCTTTACAAAATGTCCAAACGATTTAAGCATGAGAAGGCTGATAGAAGCCTTTTCCATCACTGCTTGATCAAATTCATTATCGTTCATCATTTGAATATTAGTGGTGACTGATGGCAAGCCTTCCTATAAAGGAATGGCTTTGCCACTCCCGAGTGTGTCCAAGTGGACAAGGTTGTGGCCATTGAAACTCTGGTTGGGCCAGCCATGCCACCTCCTACCCTTCTACCCCCTGTCAAACCCTTGAACTTCCCCAACATAGACCTACCCGATACCATGGAAAACCCATGTGCTAAAGACAACACTAAGACTGTCAAAAGGCCTGTAAGGAAGAAAGGTAAAGTTGATACTGGTGTCAACAGTAAGGGAAATAAAAATTCACGATGGATATCTAGATGTGCTCGTAACAAGCCCAAGCAAAAGATTGACCAGAAGCCTATTGTCTTGAGCGAGGATTCAGACTCTGAGATTGAACGCTTCTTGGCTAAGGAATACCCTTACTCTCAAGGCCTCTATTCTGTGGAACCCTATGACTATGTGTCCAGCCTACCACCGTGCCTCAAGAATGACCCTAACTTTCCAGGAATTAAGATTGGCAGTGAAACCCCTGGTAACTTGAGAGAAACCTCACCTGTAATGCCAAGGCCCAATCAACCATTGTGTACTCAATGCAATTCCTGGCTTGAACATTATTACACGGATGTTCCCCTGTTTCAATCTAAGATTAAATCATTAGAGGACGAGTTACTATGTTGTCAAAGGATAACAATAGGCTACAAGCCAATGAGAAGAAGCGAAAGACTACGGGTTCAATTGTCTTCAGAAATGTTGAGGCAGCTATGACCTTTGTCAACTCAAAGTTATCCTGACCGAATCATTTTTCTACAACCCAGGTATGTATTTCAACATCGATTTTGTATGATTTGGTTTGAACTAGCATAGGCGATTATCTTTTCTCTCAATTAGTTATGTTTGTTTTAATAGACTCAAAAACAATTATGTTTACTTCGAATTTCAAGGAATGATTTCGTTTTTATTTGAATTAGTATAAAAGATTTTGTTTTGGATTAGTATAAACTATTTTGTTTGCATTGAAGATTTGTTTGCTAAAATCGAATAGAGCTATGTTTTGGATTAATACGATTTTATTGTTCTTGGATTGTGTCGGCTCTGAGTTAGTTCGATTCAGTTCTGTTTGGTTTGATCCAAAAACGATTCTAATGTTTGAATTAGCATAATCGTTTGTATATGCGTTGGATTCGTATCAAAGTTTGGTTTGATATAGTTCTGTTAGTTTTGAATTAAAAAACGATTATGTTAGTTTTGTTTTGATTCAACAATAATTTTTTTAAGTTCTGAATTGACATAAACTATGGCGATCATGTTAAGTAAAAGATTTATTTGATCGATTATAGTCTGTGTCGTTTGAAATTGATTCATAAAAATGATTTCGTTGGTTTTTAATCATAAAAACGATTCTGTCTATTTCAAATTGGTAATAAAAAGGTTGGTTGACAGATCACATATATCCCTATTACCATTCAGTTAATTGACGATGATTTTGTTTGTTTCAAATTGGCATAAAAGTTTTGGTTTGTTTTGGCGTGAACGATTTGTTTTGTTTTCAATTAGTAATTAAATATTTGTTTAATAGGTCGAGTATATTTCTGTTATCATTTGGATTGATTTAAAATGGTTCTGTTTACAAATAAGACCAGCTACAGAATCGTGAGATTCTGTAGCTAGTCTTAAAATTTAGATTTTTGTTAATTTTACCAATAAAACATTATCTAAACTTGTTTATTCTTGTCCACCTATAGGTACCTATGAATTTCAATGCCAAATTGGACATGATGTGGCAGTTTAGAACATGATTTTTGTGATATAGTTTTGTTTTAAGTTGTTAGTCATAGGCAGAAATAGAGACTTGGGAGATTGTTCCCAGATTTTTTGTAAATTGTTTTTGATAATTCCCACAGGGATGTTTTACCCTGTGGCCTTTATATACTCATTTATTTTTTGTAATGAACCCATCACTTTTGGGAGAAGAAAGACTATGGATTTATGATACAGACTCGAATGGAAGTGGATCTTTTGTAACAGCTTTAGCTTTCAATTTATCATACTTTCGTTCAAGTTTTGTGCAGTTTAATTTGTGATTAATTCATTGACTACTTTAGATATCAAGACTTATTACAGGTTAATGCGTTATGATTTAAATTCTGTCCATATCTGATGTATCTCATTTTTAGTACATCAATTACTCTATTTCAATTTGATGAATAAAGGTTTATCTTCTTCATTAAATGAATTGTTCTGTACAAACCTTCACACAGGGATTTATCTAAATGTGATGATTTGTAAATTATAAGATTGCTATCGTTTTATGTCTTGTTTCTTCTGTCATTTATAATCAAAGAGCACAGCTGCTTCCTGTTTACAAGATGCTTGTGGAGAATCTAGTGCGGGTTTCCTCCCATCAAATAGTTAAATCAACTATTGTGCACAGGACAAATAGGAAACGTTACTTCAGGTTAGTTCATTATTTGAAATTTAATAGTTAATAAATTAGAGAATTCTCAGTAGTCTAGACAGATACATAGTTCAGTTTTATAGTTAGTATTATTATTGTTCATCTTAGATAGTTTTCGTTTTGTTTCTTTCTCATAAAAATTATAAAAAGTAAAAAATAATCATTTCGCTGTCATAAGGCATTTTACCAATGATTTTTGCAAATTTAGATTAAAATTTGTATTATGTAAATACTGTAAATATATAATTGAGATTTGATTTTGTTAATAACTGAACATTTAATTTCATAGAATTATTAGTGTATAATATTAGTAAGTAAGTTGTATATATATATTTCATATTTGTACATAGTTTTCTGTAGTTGCTTTTTCAACTTAAATTGGTTTTTTTAGTTTAGTTTTTCTTTCATTTTCTTGGGACTTAGATCGGCCAACGGAGCCGCTAAACCCATCGGGGTGGATCATCCCAAATGGATTGGGTTATTTAGACAACCCCGGACCGGATCCACTTCTCCAGTTGATGAGCGTTCTATTTCGCCCGTCAACAGAATCTCAGAAAATTTGATGCTAGATCTGATGAAGGTATCTTTCTTGGATATGATTCTACCAAGAAAGAACACAAATGATATAATATTAGGTTACATAATATTGTTGAGAGTGCGTATTTTAAGGTGGATGATTTAAAAACAATGAAGATCAAACATCAAGTGACCATACTTGACAATGAATATGAAGACGATGATGTGTCAGTTGGTACACAAGAAACATAAGAAGAAGAGAATAAAGAAGAAAAGGAATATATGAAAGAGGATGAAATGGATACCAGAGAAGAAGAGGAATATATTCTAGAAGAAGAGATAAGAGAATAATCCCCAAGAAGATAGACAAAGACACCCTCAAGAATAACTCAAAAGAATCATCTAGAAGACCTGATTATTAGAAATAAAGAAATGGAGTGCAGACAAGAAGAAAAATGTTGTATCAAATAGAAATAGCATTTTCGTCACATATTGAACCCATCTCAATGAACGAGGCATGAAAAGATGAGAATTGGGTCAATGATATGAATGAAAAATTGGACTAGATTGAAAAAAATCAAACTTTGGAACTGGTTCCAAGACCAAAAAATAAGAATGTCATTGGAATTAAATGGGTGTTTAAAAACAAAGTGAATGAAAATGGGAAAGTAATCAGGAACAAATCCATATTGGTATGTAAAGGGTATTCTCAGGTTGAAGGGGTAGAATTTGAAGAAACATTTGCACTTGTTGCTAGATTAGAGTCAATTAGGATGTTCTTATCTTTTTCCAGCAACAAAAAAATGAAAGTATACCAGATGGACGTCAAGTCAACATTTATCAATGGAAACTTAGAACGGGAAGTCTATATTGAGAAACCAAAAGGATTTCAATTAACTGACAAAGGAGACTATGTCTGTAAACTAAAGAAATCACTCTATGGTCTAAAACAAGCACCCAAAGCATGGTATGCAAGTCTAGATTATTATTTACAAGTACAAGGCCTCAAAAGAGGATCAACAAACAATAATAATAGTAAGTTCCGATAGACCAATTAGGTCTTAGTGGATTTTAATCATCATCATCATTGTAAAATTGTTGGTGATAACATGATTATTGTGGAAGTATATGTTGATGATATTATATCTGGGAGTGATGATGAAAAAGCGAGTAAGGAATTTTCTACGAGGATTCAACAAGAATTTGAAATATCCTTTCTTGGTGAACTGGATTTATTTATAGGATTACAAATAGTACAGTCCAAAAGGGGAATCTGTATCCATCAGTCTAAGTATGTTAAATATATGCTTAAGAAATTCTAGTTAGAGGATTGCAAACCTTTTTGTACACCTATGACAGTAGGATTAAAACTAAGAAAGGAAGATGATTCTAAGGCTGTAGATCCAAAACAATACAGACCAATGATTGGGAGTTTACTCTATGCAATATCTTCCATACCTAATGTCAGGCAAGTTGTTGGAATGGTGGCTAGATTCCAAGCTACACCAAAAGAGATCCATGTTCAAGTTGTGAAAATAATCTTTAGGTATTTAAAAAGAACCATAGATCTTGGTTTGTGGTACCTTATCAAGAATTTGTTATCTTTAATGGCCTATTCAAATGAATATTGGGCAGGTTGTGTAGATGACAGAAAAAGTACAAGTGGAGGAGCATTCTTCTTGGGAGAATCATTGGTAGCTTGGACAAACAAGAAACAATCCTCAATTTCGTTGTCTACCACTGACGTTGAGTATATTGTAGTAGCAGAATGTTGCACACAAGTGGAATGGATGAAACAAACCTTACAAGACATCAAAGTAGTGTTTGAAGAACCCACTACTATATACTGTGATAATACAAGTGTTATAAGTCTCTCCAAGAACCCTGTACAACACTCCAAATAAAAACACATTCCAATAAAATACCACTATCTAAGAGATCAGGATGAAAATAAGAACATTAAATTGGAATATTTCCCAACACAAGAAAAAGTTGAAGATATTTTCACTAAACCCTTAAGCAGATATGTATTTGAATATATTAGGAAAATATTAGGAGTAGTCTCTCTTCCAATCTAATATCTCAAGAAAATAAAGCATCAATTGGCCTCAATTTAGGGGGAGATAGTGATAAAAGTCAGGGGGAGTCATTCAACCATTTTCCCTTGATGTCAAAGGGGGAGAAATGAAAATAGTATTGCCATCAATGCCAAAGGGAGAGATTGTTGGAAATATGGCAATATAGGTTGGCACTGAGGGAATTGGCATTGACAATAGATCTGTGATGATGATAATAACATTGATGGAATTGGAATTGACAATATTGACTCTACTGCATGATCATGATTGGAAAAGGGATACTAATGTTGCATACATTTCAAATGTGTTGACATTATGGTGACTGTGATGACATTGACAGTGTTACATATATTTAAATATGAACATCTAAAAAAGAGAAGAACATGTTGACAATATGTTTCCTATTATGACATGTCTGATGTTGTCAATATTATAATGCATAATGATGAGGTCAATTACCCAGATTTCCAACAAAAGGAAGGAGATAAATTGAGAGAAAAATATAAAATAAAAGATAGGATTCGAGAGGTGGTAGAGCTGACAGTTATTGAAAAGAAATAATAGGGAATGGTGTGGAAAGAACAAAGATACTGGAAATAGGATGTGCAATGGTTGTTGACACTAAGAGAGAGCCCACTCCAGATGTAAGGTTAACAAATGTTGAGAAACATACTATGTATGAAGTGAAAATAAATTCAAGATCGGATGATCAAAGAAAACCAAATTCAGAAGTGAAAGCGGACGAGGATATCATTGACGACCATGGCTCAATTCATTATGTAAAAAGGAAAAAGTTAATTTCATAAAATGAGTCAGAAACAACATTTAGAGGAGATTAGAGGGTTCTCAGTTAGAGACAAAGACACCAGAGATTGGGTTGTAAATCAGATCACTTGTTCACATTGAAAAAGGCTTGAAGATATTTTCGAATAAATAGGGAAAGAAGAAAAGATGAACATTTCTTATGTTCTGGACTTGGAGAAAGCATGTATTGTTATTCATGGTGGTCTCGTTAAGTTTACAAGGAATATGGAAGGAACTTCAAATGATGATTTTGAATTTCTTGTAAAGGATTACATGGAGATTTATAGAACTGTCTACAAACTATGCACCCAAAATCCCTCTCACTACTACCCATAGGAAGTATATGATAAATACAGGGAATAGGTTGATGAATACATCACGCAGAAGATTTTTCCTACAATAAATATAGAGGATGATGGGTTCATTTTGAGAGAATTTGCAGAAATTTGGGAGAAATACAAAGTGATTCTTCGATTCTTGTCAAATATGTTCTATTATTTGGATCATTAGTTTGTGCCAAAACAGTCTCTGCCTTTACTAAGAGAAGTTGGAATCATGTCTTTCCGTGATCGGGTCTATCTTGCAAAGTGCGTTATTGTGAATAATGTGATGATTGAACGGATTAATTGAGAGCGTGATGGAGAGGAAATTGATCACGCCTTGTTGAAAGGAATTCTCAACATCTTTGTGGAGAATGTCTTTGATGTTGTCAATGACTATATTTGTAATATGAAGCATGGTCTATATATGGTACAAAGTGATGTCTATCATGGAAGTTTGATGGGTAGCATCGATCAACACAAGAAGTAGAGGAGATGAAGATCCGTAACAGAATCCATTTCGAAGACTCAACAACTATTCGATTAAGTGATCGACGTTGTCGATTGATTCATTCAGTGGGATTTATCCCACATTGGAAGTGCGGAAAGGTTCATATGGGTTTAGAAATACCTCCCTCACTATGCCTATTTGACGTGTAGTGAAAAGGTATGGCAGGGGATCTAGGTGATTGGAATTCACATGAGGATCACCAGCCTAGAGCCCAAGACGACTTGTCGGACCCCCTACCTTTTGGAAGAAGTGAAAAAAATCGTTTATTTACTAAGGACATGATCTCATCCATTGGATTAATATTTTTTAATACACTTTTTCTAGAAATTCATATGGGTGATCGAGGGTTTAAAACTTGTTAGTTATTTTTAGTTAGCGGAACTTGCAATGATGGAGAGACTGCTATGTATATCAGTAACTTTGGCATAATTCCAATGTTGGAGGATTTCTAAGTTAAATTTTTTGTTAATAAACATTCGGATGTTGAGACCAATGTTCTTGTCGGAGTTTTTGGCATAGTTCCAATTGTGGAGGTTTACCAAAACTATTTAAATACATGCAAAAAACAAACACAAAGACAATGAATTAGATGACGTCACATTATTCAATGAAATACCTGGTGTGATAACTACAATTCATAACTGATATTAAAATAATAATTTAGATTCTTAAATCCTGAAAGTATCGATTTAAGGAACTATTGTTATGTTTGTTAATATTTGTATTAAACATTAACACAGTCATTAGATTTGAGATGTATATCAAAGAAATGTGTGGTTATGAAAAGTCATGTTAATGACTGTGTTACTTAAAACAAGGGTTATGTAATCTTAAATGAAGAGATGTGATGTTCATGAAAAGTTGTGAAATTGAATGAACATACATGTTGTTTTCATGAAGAGTTATGTTGAAGACATTTATAAGTGTGATGAGAGATGAAGAAATTTGTGGGACTACAATAGAGACATTAAAGATCAAATGCAGAAGGAGATAGACTAGAAATCATGATATCTAGTGCATGATACAAAATATTTATGTATTTATGAATAGAGGGTGGTTGGGAGGTGATAGGGAAGGTTGGATCCTACAGGGGAGTAAGTGCTTCATTGCCAGTCATAGCTGACTAAATAGACGGTTTTAGCCTCCTACCAGTTGGAGCTAATGAATAGGGGTGTGGCTACATATTGATCAGTGGGTGTTGATATAAAGACAAAGAAAACATATTCCTTCTATTGTAACTTGTAAAACAAAATTTTGCAGTTAATAGAAAAGTGTTTGTCATTTTCCCAATTGGGTTCCACGATAAAACATTGTGTTCAAATTTTGTTTTCATTTCTGCAATACATAATTAAAGAAAGTAAAAATTTGATAAAATTATTGTGTCATTGATTCACCGCCCCCCCTCTCAGTGACAGGATCTGATCCTTCAAGTTATACCCTCTTAAATATGAATCCCGTAAGTATGGTTACAGATACCATAAATGGTTGCAACAAGAAGTTATAATTCGGTCCCAAAATCATAAAAAGAAGAAAAATTGTTGCAAATAAGAAATTACAAGTTGGACCTAAAGTAAAATAAAGGAGTTAATTGAAAGGATATAAATACACATTAAAGAGCCTCTCATTATGATAAACAAAGTTTCATAAAGTAATTATGTGATCTCTTAGTGAATTTGAGGTAGCGAATAGAGGTATAAGAGGAGTGTGAAGAAGGAAATATCAGAGCCAAAGATTGGATAAGATTTTTTGGTAACCCTAATTGAGAATACCCCCACAATTCAGGTATAGAGTGTCCCTTGAGGTCCTCGTAGGTTGCACAACACTCATCAGGTGAGGCACCACTAGTTTCCCATCTTTTTCCATTGAGGCAGAGGAGATCTCGAGGAAGGTTTGAAGATGGTGCTGTCTTCTTGATGATGAAGTTGAGGAAGGTCTGATGGTCTGAGATCATATGCACCAAGTTGTAACATGATTAAAGGTATGTATTTATGTATGTTTTGATGGTTATATATTAGAAGCATATTATGGAGGTATTTGGCACATGAATAGAGGCATAGCTTGGTGATTTTGGACATATGATTTGAGAAACATGGCACATGCTTTCTTGTACATTTTTGAGATCATGGTGTATTCCTATTGCACATACTAGAGATTTTGGTACATTCTTGAGACATATTTTGGCACATACCTTCGGAAAATGGTTAATGCATATCTTGATGGTTATGTTTCATGGTTTGAATAATATGATGGATGTTTTGGCACATGGTTGAGGTTTTTTTCTTGTATATTTTGGTATATGTTTGAGACATGTCTTGGAGGTTGTTTTGGAACATGAGGGATATCTTAGAGGTATTAGCTCATGGTTTGATGTATATATTGGCATATAGTTTGATGCATATCATGGTGATTTTGAGCACATGATTTGGAAATCCTTTTGGTGATCGTGGCATAATATTTATGTGTTTATTGGGATGGATCTAGTTTTGACAATGATGATGTATCAATTTCAATGATATTTAAAGTGATAGGATGAGTTTGGTTTTTATGATGATGTATCACTATTAGTGACAGTTATAGTGATAGGTTGAGTATGGTTTTGATGATGGCAATGATGTACCGGTATCAGTGTTAGTTATAGTGACAGGTTGAGTTTGGTTTTGATGATGATGATGATGTATCAGTACTAGTGAAATTTATAGTGAAAATTTGTGTTTTGGTTTTGCTGATGATGATGTATCAGTTAAAGAATCAATGATAGGTTGAGTCTATATTTATATTTGATGAAGGAAGGAAGGGGAAAGATAAGGGGGTTGTATCCTCCTTCCAATTGGAGTTGGAAAAACTAGGGAATCCTAGCTCCCTTCAGGTTGGATCCAGTAAATCAGGGGGCTAGATCCTCCTAGTTGGTGCTAGATAATAAAGGGATTCGTAGCTTCCTTTAGGTTGAAGCCTATAAACTAGGGGGTTGGAGCCTCCTTCTAGTTGGTGCCGGAGAATTAAGGGAGTTGTAGCTTCCTTCCAATTGGATCCTATAAATAGGGTATTGGTACTAGAGAGGCTTGGAATTTGGTGATTCTTGTTCATGTAATATTGAAGGTATATATTAAAAAGAGTTGTGTGGATTTCTCCCATTTGGGTTTCCAAGTAAAAATCTCTTGTGCAATGTGTATGATTTGATGCATTGTTGAATGGTACTATTTATGGTTAAATGTTTATGATATGTTAAATGCAATAATATGTGAATGGAATCATTGATAAGTTAATGTTTACATGTTATGGTTAAAATGTTGAAAAGTGATCAAAACTCATTCACCTCACCCCCTCTCAATATTGGTGAATATTCCAACAATTGGCATCAAAGCAGGTTCTTCAGAATCAGTTTAACAATTGGAAGGTAGATCATGGAGTGCACTGATAATGTAATGTTGGTATTTTATGGTCCAAACTATGAGATATGGAGAAAAATTATGACAGCTTGTTTAGAGGCACAAGGGTATGATGTTTGGTACTCAAATGTTAAAGGATGCACTACTACAAAGAAACCTATTCAGAATACTATATCCAAGAAAAAATTACAAAGGAACAACAAAATAACAATGGATTCCATCATGGATGGATTATATGATTAATTCAAGGAAAAATGGGAAAATTTTCATCAACCAAACAACTTTGGGATAAGCTACATAATCTCTACCTTTAAGGAATCTCATCTTGCAACCACATAGTTAGAGCATGTTGATGAAGATAAAAAAGATGATGAGACCTAACAAGAAGAAGGAATCTCATCAGATCAAATAGATCCAAAATAAGATTATGAAGAAGGTGAAGTGGATCTTGAGGCATAACTAATCGAAGCTTTGAGTGAGATAAAAAGGGAAAAGAATTAAAAAAAAACCCTTAAGGAGGAATTGATCAAGCTAAAGGAAGGTTATCAAAATCCAAACAAAAACTCTAAATAATTCTAGCATATTTTTAAAAATTTAAAGGTCTAGCTAGAAGAAACCAGAAGGATTGAGGAAACACTCAAAAATAAGTTGGAAGAAAAGAAGTTCTTGGAAGCCGAAATAGTATCACTAAGAAAGGAAGCAAAGAAGAGAGAAGAAATTTTGACAAGTCATATTGAGGAAAGATATGAGGACTTAAAAAATATTGAAGCATAATTTAGTTAACAATGAAGAAGAATTGAAGGAGAAATCATCTCCTTGAAAACCTAACATGAAGAAGAAAAGAGAATGAAAGATGAAATGAAGATCCATATGATGAAGAAAGAATAAAATTATGAGAATATTGAAGAAGAAGTCATCTCATTGGGAGTTGAAGTTGAAAATCTCAACAAGAACTTGATGTTATAGAAAGATTTTCCTCACCCTATGCAAACTTGTTCAAAGGGCCTTTTCCCATTTACCTATGCATACTTGATGTCCCTTTTTGCAATTTGCAGAGCTTAAAATTATATTTTTACACATATATGTGCCCTAACAACTATACATCATGCATATACACAAGTTTCACCATTACATCCCACGTACATCGGGTTTTGTGCCCAAAATTTAAAAAATGGTGTCAAGTTTTTGTTGCCCCTTAGTTATGGAAGTAAGTGAAGAACAAGGGAGAAAAGGCAATATGCGAACTTTGCGGAAGACACAGTGACTGTTACTGGGTCGAAGTGAGCAAAAGAGAAGAAAAGATGGAGCGAAGTTCGAGAAATAAAGTCGTTAGATGAGGAGATCAAGGATGACAGGTAAGCAAGAAAGAAGGATTGTGGACAACTCAGAAAGCGGAAAAATCCATCGTTAGATGCTTTCGAGTACCACGCGAGAAGGAAGGAAAGGCAGGCTAGTGAAGCCCTGAAAATGCGGGTCAGGTTGACCTAGGGTTTTAGACACCTAGGGTTTTGGTATATAGGGTTTTTAGACCTAGGTTTCAACCTAAGGATGTCAGTGAGTGATTGTAATGTATAAATAAGAACCTATATTAGGGATGAGGGTTGGTTTGATTTCGTTGGATCTAGTTGGTGCTATGTTGTTGTCTTTGTCATTATGTGATCGGGTGAGTAATATTTTGTGAGAGAGAAGTGTCGAGTATGAGAGACTTCTGTATTGTAAGATCTTCATATGGGTGCGAAGATCAACCTTGCAGCTGGGTGCGCAGGGAGGGAAGAGACAGAGAGAACAAGGAAGATATATGCTAGCTAAGAGCGCAGACAAGAACTATATGCTTCATCTTAATACATTATAAAGAAGAGTTCTGTGGACATAGCCCTAGAGAGAGGGTGAACCACATATATATGTCTTCTGTGTGTGATTGATGTTGTGTTCTTTTGCCTTGATATATTGTAAATGCATTGCTATGGTAGATCTATTAGATGTGTGGAATAGATCTAAGCTGATAAGTGATATATGCATGCTATATTGTTATAGTATTAGATCCACTTGATATTTCCCTTGGTTGTAGACATCTTTGTCCTATAACCTCGACATAGATACTTAGGGTGAGACTACATATGCTTCACAGGTATAGCCGAAAGGGCCAGTAGTTAGGGCTTGTTGGTGCTCTCTTATTGATGAACCCTGTGATCCAGATTATTTTTGGCATGAAATGAGAGCAAAGATCTAACAAAGAAATGCACAGAGATATCAAAGATATTCAATAATATAACAGAAATGTATCAGAGATGCAACCATAAACATAGATATACAATAATACATGATTTCTATTAATGAAATAAATGTATAGAGACTGCAAAAATACAGAGTGAAAGACTCGCTCTAATGGTAGAAGCTTATCTCTGAGAAGAGATGTGACGGCTACCTGCATTCGCAAGAAGATGATTACAATGAGGATATGAAGGCATTTTTACAATGAACAAGAATTCCAAAAGTCCTATACATCCAAAAACCTAACCCTAGGAGATGAAGCGCCAAAAGTCATGTGGGCCCTGTTTGGGTAAGTTAGTACATCAACTTCCCGGGGTCGTAACTTTTGGATATGATCTCCATTTTAGGCATATGATAGCTCGTTGGAAAGGTATCATCAAGGAGATTCATTTTGGGGGCTCAATCATGCTTTCGGATATCATTTAGAACCTATATATTGAAAAACCTTCATTTGGTCCCTCAAAATGACCCCGGAAGTTAAAAACTGTTAAAAATAGTAAATTGCCAAATTTGCTAGAAAATTGTTTTGAGCCAGTTAGAAAAGGTGGGTGGCCACCATTATCCACATAGATAAATCCTCCCTCCTTAGGAATAAATGGTCTCCTTTTCATTGAGTTCCCAAGGGAGAGGGAAAAGCGTTTGCTGAATATGCATCTTGGTGAGATGCTTGCCTTTCTGGAGACATCGTGTTGCTCAGTTTGTGGAAGTCTGTCACGAACCTGTTGAGGATGAGGCTGTTCAACAAGTTGGGCTACATGAGAGGATGGTGTGTAGAAGGAATATTCTCGCTTTGTTGTAACCTTATCGACCTGCTTTTGTTGGATAGAAGGTGCTTGGGGCGAAGCTGTAGTGGTTGCAGTGTCCTTCTGTTCCCATTTTGAACAGATTGTGAAGAAGCTGAATTTTGTAGTATGAGATACTACCTTGCGGCACTTTTTAGGTGGAACAGTAGTCGAAACTGCCTATGGTATTCTGTAGAGATGACCCCCTAGAGAAAGAATGACACTGTGGGGTTGAGACTCATAAACAGCGTGGCACTTCCACATATATGGTTGGCCCAAGAGAACATCACAGACATCTAGTGGGGAAAAATCACATAATAACTAATCCTTGAAAGGTTGGATGCCATATGACAATCAACATTGCTGGCTAACACGAAGATCTCGTCCTTGGCGAAGCCACCCGATGTTGTATGGTTGCAGGTGTAGTGTTGTCGACAATCCCAATTGTTTGATGACCTCTGTTGAGATGAGGTTCTTATGGCTTCCTCTATCAACAATAAAATTCAGCGGGGTCCCCTTCACCCACATATTTTAATGAAAAAGGGGCTCCCTCTCTTCAAGATCTATTGGTTCTTCTAGTTGAATTGTTGCGGTCACGACAATAGCAGTGGGGTCTGTGTCAATGATCTGTCCTTTACCAGTATTTTCATAATCAGATTATGAATCAGGGTTTGGCTCCTTTTCTTTGATCTCAACCACCAATGAATGTTTTGAGTGACATTCATCGGTGTTGTGCCAAGGGCTTTTCTGCAAATCGCACCATTTTTTGGTTTCCTTCTTTGTATTCCCGTGACCCTTATTTTCATGTGTCTTGGACTGGTTTTCGGGAGACTGTTTGTTAGATATGTCTTTTTCATACTTTGGTTGTTGCGGATTTGCAGAACCAAAATCCTGTTTGTTCTAGTGCTTAAATTTCTGCTCGATTTTAACATATCGATAGGCAACATCGAGTGATGAGATGTCCAAAAACTCCATTTCAGTTTGGATGTATCTGTGTAGAGCCCCATGGTATTTCAGAACCAAATGTCATTCAGAGTCTTTGATACCCAGCTTGGTGTGCAAGGTATGGAAGGTATTGGTGAAATCTAGAACTGCTTGTCCCCTCTATTACCACAGTGTGGTCCATCTCATGTACTGGTCCTCATAGTTGTTAATAGGGTAATATTGTTCCTTTATCGCATCCACAAAAAAATCCCAAGTGGGATCGGCCTCATATATTTCAGACTCCTCTATGGAACTTTACTCCCAATAAGTTTCCCACCAATGTTTGACATGGGGGGGAGAGCTTTAAGGAGTGCGAAGGTGCTCTTTTCTTTGTCAAGAAATTTGTTAACAAAGAAATAACCTTCTAGCAGATTTAACCATTTGTCCAGGGCTTCTGCATCTATCTGTCCTTCAAATACAGAAATATCAAAACTAACTTGTACCTTGAAAGGGGAGGTTCCTCCAAAGTGGTCGCTTGATGAAGATGCACCTGTTTCTATCGAAAGGCATTGAAGGATGTGGGAAAAATTCTCCATCATTTCGTCCCTCTGTCACGTGAGAGCTTGCTCAAGAAACAGACTAATAGGATTGTCTACTCCATCGTTTTTGTTTTCTTCTGCCATTGAGGGTTTCTTGGGTGTGCGAGAGAAATTGTCCTCAAGAGAGACAAGCTCGATACCCAAATTTCTATACTCAAACCTTGTCGGGGACATGCACTGAAAAAAACGACCAAGAACAACTTTCTCTGATACCATTGATCTGGATTATTTTCGGCACGAAATGAGAGCAGAGATATAACAAAGAAATGCACAGAGATATCATAGATATTCAATAATATAACATAAATGTATCAAAGATGCAACCATAAATATAGATATATAGTAATACACAATTTCTATAAATGAAAGAAATGTACAGAGACTATAAAAATACAGAGTGAAAGACTTGCTAGAATGGTGGCAGCTTATCTCTGAGAAGAGACGTGAAGGCTACTCGCATTTGCAAGAAGATGATTACAATGAGGCTCTAAAGGAATTTTTACAATAAATAGGAATGCCAAAATTTCTAGACATCCAAAAACCTAACCCTAGGAGATGAAGCACCAAAAGTCACGTGGGCCCCGTTTGGGTAAGTTAGTACATCAACTTCCCGGGGTCATAACGTTTGCATACGATATTCATTTTAGGCGTATGATAGCTCGTTGGAAAGGTATCATCAAGGAGATTCATTTTGGGGGCTCAATAATGCCTTCATATATCATTGAGAACCTCTATCTCAAAAAACCTTCATGTGGGCCCTCAAAATGGCCCTGGAAGTTAAAAACTGCTAAAAATAATAAGTTGCCAAATTTGCCAAAAAACTGTTTTGAGCCAGTCAGAAAAGGTGGGTGGCCACCAATATCCACCTAGATCACCCTAGGTCTTCCCCTGTGCCAACAAATGGTTTTGTTTCCAGGACAAGAATCTTCATGAGGGAATGTCAAGGTGGCTCCCATTAAAGATAGAGATTCATAAGTGGATAGAGGATCAAGAAAAGGACTTCGTTGGAGCCCAGAATAAGAACCTTAATATCAATACAGAGGATTGGTTGGAGAGATATATATTTACTAATATATATGAGATTTTATTTGGAGGAATCTATTAGGAGCTATATGAGTGGTTAGCTAGGTTAGCAGATGCCAAGTTCGAGATGATATCTAGACCTCCTGTAGTTTGGACATCGATGCTAATCAAGAAGGCCAAGAGATTTGATAACGTTGTATCACGATCAATAGATCATTGGTTTGATAACACCATTGGAGGGTACAACACTAAGTTTTTTGTTGACAGAGTAGAGTCATATAGCTAAGACGAGAGATATTTCTTCAAGGGACCCAGAGGATAATTTTTACATTTTCTGAAGTTAAGGATCAAGATGTTATTCCATGAGAAGAACATATTGAAGATACAGTAGATTGTTCAGATTTGGAAAAAGATAATGTTCAAGAACTCAAACAGCGACAACGACACAGAGGTTGGACATACATGCAGTGGGAGAGTGTTCCAAGAAGTTCATCTTGTGAACTTATTCAAGCATAACAACCAGGACGATGTTTTCTACAGTGGAGAAGAGGAATACCTGACAGACGAAGAGCATTCAGAACCCTCTAGGGCAGAGGAAGAGAAAGATGAACCTCGCCAAGACGAGCCAAAAACATCAAGAACTGCACAGACTGCTAAGGTAAGTACTATTAATCCCCCTTTTTTCTCAGGATCATTAAGCCATCAGAGTAATCCAAGGCACCAAAGTGTTCAAAGCACTATCACTAGTAGTCCACCACATACTCAGACAAGAAACCTAGGAAGATCTATGGCAGACGCGATGAGGCTCCCTATCTTTAGGGGAGATGGTTTTGAAGACCTTGATCAGCACTAGTTCCTATGTGAAGCCATATGGAATATTAAAAATGTCACCAATGAAGCAGTTAAAAGAACCCAGTTTAGTACTACCCTTTGAGATCACGCACTGATCTGGTACATGAAGCTTGTCCAAGGACTTGCATAGCCTAAGCCATTGAATGAGATCAAGAATGAATTGATTGCAGATTTCAGGAAACCCAATTTGGAGTCACAATGTATTATAGAGTTGAAAGAGATAAAACAGAAGGTAGTCGAACCTATTTGGGAATTCGATCAAAGATTCAAGACCTTAACAGGTCAACTGACTTTTCAGATCCTAGATGAGCAGAACAAAGAGTGGTTCATTGCTACCTTGTTACCACACATCAGAGTTCCTCTGATGAAACAAAAGATTTCTTTGTAGGCCGAGGTGCTGAAGATCTCCATGAAGCTAGAATCATCCCCTATGGGAGAATCCAGTTCAAGGATGAGCCAGATCTTGAATCAACTAACTAGTTTGTCTCTACATGTTGAAGATATGAAGAAAGACAAAGGAAAAGATAAAAGAGAAGACATCTTGTGTGTCATATGTAGATCAGAAGGCCATAAAAAGGAGAACTACCCCTTATTCCATGAATACTTGGCCTCTGGAGCTCCGAGCCCCTTGAAGCAAGTCACCTTACCTTGGTGCGAGGTATGCCGAAATAGACATCGCATTGGTGAGTGCTATTACATGCAAAAGTACCTTCAGACTCCTACAAATTTATATTGCACAATCTATAAGTCTGTGGGACATGATGATAAATATTTTAGGTCTTATGATCTCATGCATAAAAGTTCAAGAGATATATACAAGATTCAAGGCAAAGTACAACAAGAAGGAAACACTACGCAGTATAACTCCCCTTGGAGAGGAAACTTCAATCCT